>CAUYRT010101130.1:0-31975 GCA_963574885.1 Lepilemur ruficaudatus | reverse complement strand
TTTTTTACATATATTTTTAGTTGTCCAATTAATTTCTTTCTATTTTATAGTAGAGACGGGATCTCGCTCTTACTCAGGCTGGTCTTGAACTCCTGACCTTGAGCTATCCACCCGCCTCGGCCTCCCAGAGTGCTAGGATTACAGGTGTAATTTTTCTACTTTTAATAGAGACAGGGTCTCTCTCTTGCTCAGGCTGGTCTTGAATTCCTGAGCTCAAACAATCCTCCCTCCTCAGCCTCCCAGAGTGCTAGGATTATAGGCGTGAGCCACCGCACCTGGCCTCTCAGGTTCTCTTTTGGTTTGCGTTTTGTATTTCACTCGTTTTTGTTTTACACTGACAAAGCAAAGGCAAAGCTTTGCATTTTGATGATAAATTTTGATACAAAAGTTGGCATATACGGAGTGGTCAGCCTTTCTCCTCTCCAAATGTTGGGCTATATGTTGTAAGTCAGGTCCTATTCCCATCCCAGTAGGCATAGTGCTCACCAGAAATGCTTCTGAAACTTTTTTTTTTTGAGACAGGGTGTCACTCTTTCCTCTGTTGCCTGGGCTATTGTGCAGTGGTGCCATTGTAGCTCACTGCAACCTCAAGCTTCTGGCCTTAAGCGACCCTCCTGCCTCCGTTTCCCAAAGTACTGGGATTACAGGCGTGAACCACTGCACGCAGCCTTAAGAAACATTTTGACTATAAAAAAAATATTCCATACAAGGAATGGTGACCAGAAATGAACTTAAGTGGGAAACTAAAACAAACAAAAAGCTTTTCACTTTGCTTTGAACTGAGTGCATTGTTAAAAGATTGGAGTTCTTTCTGTAGTGTAATACAGCTCTGCTATAAGCAGCCTCACCAAGTCTGTTCAATGACTGTCTTGGGAACGATCAATTGTGATCTGCCCTTTAGAGTTGGTAGCACTAATTCCTGCTGCCAGCTTCAGCTCAAGACACAACAGGAAAACAATTCCCCAGTGTTAGAACTGATCACATTGATCTATTTTTCTTTAGCTCTAGTCTTTGCAAGAAACAATGATTATACAGCCAAGCTCACTTGAATGTAATCCCTAGATTACATCAACCTTTCTATCTCTGTATCTTATGTTTCTGGGACTGTTAATGAGACATCATAACAGATACTATAAATTTGAATTTTGTGGTGTTTCTTTAAAGGTAGCCAGATGAGCAAGTACATGGCATGAATACAAAGCTTGTTGAAGGTTATAATGAGGACAGTTATCTCATAATCTCTAACCAACTGGGGTGTTGGGGAAGGAAAAAAGCTCCTATCCAACAACTAAGTAAATTAACGTGGCCTCAGTCTCTCATTATTCACATTGATCAATATTCTGACTACTTCTGTATTTTTATAAAAATGGGGAGGGGTCAGTGCAATCCCATCACACCCATATTTGTAAAAGGAGTTCTTGAGAGTTAGGACAGAATGGCAGTCCCTGTGTCCCCTAATATCGTGAAACAGCCTACAGCTTTTGACTGGGCCTCATGCAGTCTTCGTTTATTCCCCTTCCCTTGCGGCTCTGGATGTATCCATGTGACCAAGTTCTGGCCAAAGGCATCCAAGTGGACAGGAGACAACTTCTGGGGCATTTCTTAGGGGACAGTACACCTTTTGCCTCTTCACCCCTTCCTACTTCCTGATCCTTAGAGCATGCACCTGACCACAGCTGAATAGCAAGACAGAGGACTTTGGTTCCCTAAAACCTTGGATCACTCTGTCAGTCTTGGCCTTCCCACTCAGACTTTTATGTGAGAAAGAAATTTAACCTGTAGCTTAATACAACAAAAATTTATTTCTTGGCCACACATGTCCGATACTGCTCAGCAGGTGACTCTGCTCATCATGGGTTCTCAGAGAGCCAGCCAAGTGTTCCACCTCAACCAATGCTTCCACTATTGCTGAGACAGGCAAAGGGAATGTAGTGAATTATATACTATTAAAGCTTTTGCCTAGAAATAACACATCACTTTGTTGGCTAATGCAAGTCACATGACCACATAACTTCGAAGGGTGTTGGGAGGTTCAGTCTGACTATAGACCCTAAAGAAAGGGGAACTAGAGTATGTGGGCAATCCTAATGACTATTACAATTTCTATCTTGTTAAAGCTACTGTTATTTTGGGCTTTCAGGCACTTGTATTTGCACTGAATCCCAACTAATATAGGAGTGGTCACATCAATGCTATGAAAAGTTTGGTTTAAACCAAGACCTCTGGCTGAGTTTGGTGGCTCACACCTGTAATCCTTGCACTTTGGGAGGCCAAGGTGGAAGGATCGATTGAGGCCAGGAGTTCGGGACCAGCTTGAGCAAGAGCAAGACCCCATATCTACAAAAAATAGAAAAATTAACCAGGCATGGTGGCTCACGCCTATAGTCCCAGCTCCTTGGGAGGCTGAAGCAAGAGGACCGCTTGAGCTCAGGAGTTCGAGGTTGCAGTGAGCTATGATGATGCCACTGCATTCTAGCCTGGGTGATAGAGTGAGACCCTATCTCAAAAAAAAAAAAAATAATAATAATAAACTCCAAGTCCTCTAAGAAAGACTGTTGCTGGGAGTACACCTTATACTCTGCAGGATTTGCAGGGGTCACTCCCAGGGGCTTTTCTGGGAAGGAAAACTCACACCTTTCTTAAGATTGCCAATCATCCTTGAATCATTGAGGTCTAGTGCATTTGTGGCAATTCTCTAAGAATTCCCTTTCCTATAGTTTATGTTACCACCTCTAGCTCCTTCTAAGTCTAGAAAATGTTCCCTATTCTTTTGAAAAAACAATGCTAGTCTTGCTCTATTCTGCTTTGTTCCTACATTCAAACCTTAGTCCTTGAGATCTGTCATTTTGCCCAGCAGCTCCAAATATGTCCTTACCTCCCTCAGTTTGGTAAACATCATCGCTTGACCCTACTACACCCTCCAAAAACAAATGGTTGTTCTATACCTATTGTCTTTATTCTCTCTCTGCTTCCCTTTTCTGAAACCCCCATTATGAAGATTCTATTTATACTACTCCACTGAAACTATCTAAAAAGCCATTAATGGCTTTTATTGAGAAGGATTTGTCTAAAATTCTGGAATTTTGCTTTTATATATTTTATATAGTGGGGTAATAGTTTTTAGTAAAACCTAGTAGAACCCTTTTAGCATTTGAATAGCAAAGCAGTGCATTCTCATCTGCTACAGGTAAAATCTCATGTCTGTCTGCTCCTGCCCCAAACACAGGAACCATCTGCAGTAGATGATGTGACATATTTATTTCTTTAAACCAGATATATTTTGCAACACATGCATTAGATTTGCAATGCAAAGTGTTTATTTACTTGATGTAGGTGTGATCTAGAAGTAGGCACAGTTCTTTAAAAAACAAAATAACAAAACCTTTTACAGGTTAGTCTCACAGAAAAATTTCTATAGATTATTGACAGGGGAAGTCTTTATTATTACTGGGGAGACAGACCATACACAGAGCAGATGATACTTGCTCTTTTGCAGTCTCATTCTTAAGCAGCAAAGAGGAGTTTATCAGATTTGAATATGAAGGACAAAAGCAGCTCTGGAGATACAAAGTGATAGTCTGTGTTACAGGTTTAACACACTCATTTAATTTCATTGGAAAAAATAATGAAACTGGTGAAAAGTATTTATGGAACCGGAGGAGAGCATATTTTGCTGGTTTTACTTTATGTTTGAAGTTTTGGATATAGCTCTGCCCATAAATACTGAAATGCCTAGCATAAAAAACGCAGCCTGGGGCATACCCCATAAAACTTACAGTGCAATTAAATGAGCAATTTCCACTGGAAATAAAACAGGCATGTTGAGTGGAATATGAATTAAACTGCGTATGACTCAGGCCTGCACTAGGTTTTGTAGAAAGACCTGCTGGTTTCAGTAGCACCTGATGCAGTCCATCTGTAGGTCAAGGCCAGTAAGTAACAAAAGATAACTGTAGTTAGCATGAAGACCAGGGCATTCCAAATTGTGGTTAATGTAGTTCCCCTGTCAGTATGTCTGCTGAAAAGGCCCAGCACAATTACTGCTGATGGCAAAGGATTAAATCTGACCTTTCCTTACACTACAGACATACTGAGCTTCTGCGGTTGTGTTTGCTATGCAGAATTTTTGACACCTCCCTCAAACTTTATTTTCACTTTCTGAATGTTCTCTCCTGCATCAAAGTCACCCAGGTGTCAGAAGAAGATTCCTAAAGGAGATTTCAACTAGAAAACCAAAAAGACATCAAAACAAGCATTACTTTGTGTTACTGACCACTTTCTGACCTGGTTTATCTCTGGGACCTTTTTGGGGGGTTTAAGGACAGTGATTCACTGATATCCTGAGGGAAAACTCAGTTCAGGAAAGGATTTAGAGCTTGCAGCCTTTAAGGCACCGTATGGATGAGTTTGGCTGATAGGCAGAGAAAACATGTTTTAATTTTATTTGAAGTACAGGATAAAGCAAGATAAAGCTTAGCATTCTTTCTTTGAGAAATTAGGATAAGGGTGAGAAAGAGGAAAGCTTGGCATTTTTCTGGCTATGAAAACCAGAGGAAAGCTCAGAGAGATTAGCTTCTTCCCTTCCTCTCTTCTCCCGAGTGACTTTGACCTCCACAGTCACAAAAGTAAGTGAAAGTGTGGGGCTAGCAATAGGGCATGTGATTTGAATGAGTATTACCAGCCATTTAGTAAGTTCACAGGTCAAACTATAAAGTATTTCTTTTAAAATTACAGTATTTCACTGTAGTTTTGTCTGAATTTACCTTCTTTTGCCAAAATAATCAGTGTCTGTCATTTTTCTAATAATAAAAATGTGCTACATATATATGAAATTTTCCCAGATGAAAAATATTTCCATAGCAACATCTATAGTACTTTAATTTTTTTTGCATTTGATTTTGTGCTATCCAGACCTATTCTCAGCATACCTTACTTGCATAAGGATAATTTATGTCCTGAACCAAACGTGCTGTTTCCTGCTCATTGGT
The DNA here is from genome assembly GCA_963574885.1 of Lepilemur ruficaudatus. Classification (NCBI taxonomy): domain Eukaryota; kingdom Metazoa; phylum Chordata; class Mammalia; order Primates; family Lepilemuridae; genus Lepilemur; species Lepilemur ruficaudatus. The sequence goes on along the minus strand of CAUYRT010101130.1, from coordinate 26,987 downwards.
CCAGGGGCCATCTTTCCCTAAAGTGAGCAATGTTATGTGCGTTTAGATGGTTGGTCAGCTCCGTCTGCAGTCATGGAAGAATCTGGAAGGGCAGTGTTCTGCTTGTGCAAAAAGGGGGAAGGTTAGGATGCCAAAAGCTGAGCTCTTGGAACGTATGTGCCAAGAAAAGGAAAGCTGAAGCTCGTTAGGAGGAAGGGGTGTGTAAGAGTGAATTAGGGGCTAAAGCAGTAAAAGTAGCTTTCTGTGTGACCCTGATGTGTCGGACATTTCTTAGACTAAATGCATAATAAAAAAGGCACTTTATTTAGGTTAACAGAGCATTATATAACCGGAAAGTTTTACAGTTTTATATGTATAGCGAATAGTTTGCAGAGGAAAAAAGACTTCTCGGTTTATTATTTGGGTAAGATTTAAAAAAAAACAACACGAATTCTTTAAGCATGCATTTCTTTATTTTTAAAGACAAAAGCTTGAAGACATAAAATGGAGTTATTTTCATCGGAACGGTAGCCTGTTTACTGCTGCTTTACTGCATGTTCATAGTTAAAATCGTTTCGTGTTTTCCTCGAATAACTACGATCAGTTTGAAAACAGCTTTGTTAATTAGCAAGATATGACGCAATATATCACTGCATCTTTAGAGCTCTGGCGCCAGCTAGTGGTAGAAACAGGGAGCCGCCTTGTCGCTTCGAATCGCAGGAGGCGTCGGTCTTCTCGCCTCCCCTTGTCCCTCGTCCTCATTTTTTTTTTCCGTCAACATAATGGGGGAATCATTGCAGTGTGTCCAGAGAGGAGCACACGGGATTATAGATGAAAGTAGAGAAAAACGGTGGGCAGGGGCAGAGAGAGGAGAGGCCAGACAAATGCAATCGTTTCTCCAAAGGATTTCAGAAGAGATCATTTATTTGAAATATTCCTGCCATGTTGATGGAGCAGCTCAGGCTTTTGCCAGTGAATTTTTAGCCTTTTGTTTTTCATTTGTAGATATATTTGAATATATACTTAGGACATGTAATAACTATGGAACTTCACCACAAACACAGCACTGAGGACATGTTGTAAGTGTAAATTTGTGTTCATTTTTAAGTAGCAAATATTTCTACTGTGAACAGGCTCTGTTACCTCCTCACTGGTAGGACTCTAAGATGAATAACTCTCAAATGGTTAATAAAGCAGAAACCTCTTTAGACGATATTTGTAGCTGGTACACTATGAAAAAAATATAAAAATTCCAGGCAAAAGATACTTTCTTTGGGATGTATGAAGTAGATTTAAGCTTGGAGTCCAATCTATTCTCAAACAGAAATAGGTTATGATGATTTGCAGGAAAACTGAAAACACACAGTATTTATTTTAAGAACAAAGAATCTTTGGCAGGCTATTTTTCTCATTTAATTAAGCCATAACTGATCTTACTAGGATTATGGAGGGACTTCAAATGCTAATAAATAAAACCCGAAGCTGAGACATTTCTTTCACTAAATAGCAGGAGCTGTTTATAACTCTATTATTGCCAAAATCAATTATTATTACTAATATTCTATGTGGAAATTACTATGAAAACAAGCTGGAGGTTGTAAAGAAGACCTTTTCTTTTTAAATGTCATTCATATTATACACCTATATTTATGTCAGTTATAGAGAATAAGGATAATCTGAATTGAAACTTTTTACAATAATATTTTTGGAGGCAGATCTAGTTTAAGAGGAGGTGTCAGGAAGGAAAAATTGTCGGTCTTAATTCACAGTCTAATTTGTGTTACTGTGCTGTTGGAGAAATAACATTTGAAATCTATGTGAGACATTAGATGGTAAAATAGCTGCTCTTGGTATTGGTGTGTGAGATTTACATAAACTACTATTTTAAGCATATTTTAAACTTTTGCTAGAAACTGCATATTTTATGTTAAAAATTCACCTAACCTTGTTACCAACCAAGTTAAAGTGTTGACATTTTCCCTTTGATTTTAATCATCTTATAACTCTTAGTATATGATAAGGCCCTGGTTAAAAATCTTAAAATCTCCAACTCACTTAGTCTTCTCTGTGTCTCTTTTATCTTTTTTTTTTTTTTTTTTGAGATGGAAACTGAGCTTACGTAATTAAATAAGAGTTTCAAATCACTACTTGAAAAGGAGTATTACTATTTTTTTTGGAAAAAAACATTTTAATAATGTTCCATCAGTGACAGTGGATTAATTGAAAGTGAATTGAATGATAGAGTTGAATTGTCATAAAATTTTGAGACTTACAGCAAAATAAAATAATTAATGCTCTTTTAAAACAGCTTTGTGGTATGTAAGTACTTATTTTAAGTGCTGAGTTTGTGATTAGGTCTATCTTTAAAACTGTTTAATGGTTGCCTTAAAATATTTTGATGCCTACTATAATCCTTATATAATTTCCCATATGCTACCAAGCAAATGCTTTGAAATGTCATTCCATCTTAATTTGAAATTTACTCAGGAAGATTTCAGGATTTATCATCTGAGTTTAATTTCTTATTACTTTTTGATATTATAAAATTAGAAATTAACTCTATATCACAAATGAATACATTTGAAGGAAGGAAAACATACCTGAGTATATTTATATTTTCCCTCTTTAGAGATTGCTGCTCTGACTTTGAAATAGTATTATCAGCAAATAATCAGTTCATTTCATTTGAATCCTCCTTTCATTTGAAATACTCTATCAAATTTTTACAAAAGAAGTAAACATAGGATATCATTTTTACTGGGGATGGGGTGGGGAGGATGGTTGTCCCTAAATGTGACAAGATAAAGACAAACTTACAAATAGGGACACTCACAGATTCATTCTGATATTTACACTTGAAAAGACAAGGCATACTAAAATGTATATATAGGCATAATTAAATATTTTTTTGGCCTCTAAACTACATGGTTGTGAAATATGACAATCTTCCCTCACAGAGTGACTGGGGCCCTCTACAGACCCTCCCATCAGGAGACATTGGCACAGTGTGAGGGGGACACATCTGCCGGCAAAGTACTACAGATGGTTCCCCTCATTAGCCTGCAGAACTCCAAGCAGCCATCACGGAAGAGGCTTGGGATCTCTCTTGGACAAGATGTTAAGCTAGCCTCCTGTTCAATGTCATTACCGTTTCTCCAAAATAATCTCCTTAGTGTGCCCTGTTGGGCTGGGGCTAGTCTACACGTCGTACTTGCAGACATTAGAGATGGCAGCACTGTGCCCAGCTTGCCCAAGGGCATTACACGATTTTTAGATTTGAAAAAGTTCCACAGCAAGTCAGACTTGGAAAACTTCTTAATCTAAATGCAGTAGCAGGACAGCCTTGATGCTCCCTGGAAACTCATTAGGGCAGCTTTCGAAATTCCAGGCAAGACTCACCTTCATGTTCACACTTACTTATTACATTAAATGCATTAGCGGTTTCATTTCTCCTCTTCCCCTCGACCCACTGATTTATTGACATAATGGTATTTTAATTTTGTTTTGTTTACCCTTTGTTTATTAATCAGCCTTAAAACCAGGGCACCAAGCCCTGGCAACCGGAAATGTTAGTTAAGTTTAGCAGTAGAAACAGCAGGGGGAGCCCATACTGTTTTATGGTCTGCAGTTTCTCTGGCTGGATTATTATAATAATAATTATTATAATAGTTTTACATTTATAACATAGATGTTTACAATCTGTGTACATGTATAACATAGATGTTTAGAATGCAGACAGTCGCCATGTGCTAGACTGTTGCAATTTTAAGTCACAGAGGGTCAATTTTTATTCTTTAATTGTATGAAATTATCAGGCTACCACTAAGAATAATTGATAGGCAAGAACTTGGCAGTAACAGTTTTCTTCCATGTCTTTCAATCCAGGGAAAAATCCTGTTCCAAATTTTGTTATTTCTTGAAAAATGAAATCAGCTAAAGTCCCTATGTAATCTCTGTAGCTATTTTCTGGCATTTTTAGCTGCAGCTTTTTTTTTTTTCTTGAAATAAAGAGAAGTTAAAATGTACCATCTGATATGTTTTTGAGATTGCGATGGTGAGAGGAGAGGTCCTGTTGTAATCATTGGGTATTCTAATATGGCCCAGACTTAGTTTTCAATTTTAGAGCTAATAAAATGCAGAAGACCAGTGGCCTTTAATATTGTTTTCTGATGCTTGATGAGGTCCTTGGGTCAGTAGGTTTTCACTACTGTAAATTAATTCAGAATATCTAAATTACTTTTTGGTCTCTAAATAAACCGTCGTAGTATCTATGGGCATACATTTTATATATTGTATCCCATCCTATGTTATTCTGCTCTGTTGGAGGGGAAGCAACTCTAGTGTGATATTCATGTACCTGAATTGGCAACTCCGCCAGTAATGTCAGAAAAATCACCTCACAATGGGATTCGTTCATGTTAAGAAGGGTTTTGTAAATCTAAACAGTTTCTATTGAATAATTTTTGGATTTCATAAGAAACAGCTTAAAGCCAAGCGTCTACGTTACCAAGGATATCCAATACTGGTGCAACACATACAATTAAAAAAATTAAGAATAATTAATTTTTTTTTCTTTTTTGCCAAAACAGTGTAAGGCTTAAAATTCTATGATGGATCAACAATTCTGTAGATGAGTGTTTCTGGTTCTCTCCATGTTAAAATAAAAAAATGCAATCTCAGAGTGATCGGAAGACCTTAGGGGAGGAGTGGTGTTTGAGGAGGCCTTGCAGGTTTAAGGAATTTTATGGGGATGGTGGTAGGGTGGGACGTGTAGTTATGAGAGGGGAAGTTACTTAAAGCAGAAAGAAGTTCATAAGCAAAGGAGCAGTGTTAGAGAGGGGCCCCAGTTAGACTAGGACTCAGGAACTTTGGCTACTTGCAGAGGAGTAGTGGGAAATCTGTGATGTTTTGATGTGTAGCTAAGCAGCCAACACTTTATTGAGAGGCAGTGGGAGCCAGGAAGGGTTTTAGAGGGAGAGACATATTAGGAATTATATTCCAGGGAGATTGATTTGGTGATGGGGGTACAGGATCCTTGAAGATTTAAACAAATGGATTTAGCATCATCATTAAAAAGCAAAATAAAAAAGTTATAATTTAAAAGTCATTCTTCACATAATTTTATTCTATTTATTTATTTTTAATATAAGTTTTAGAGACAGGGTCTTGCTTGTTGCCCAGGCTGATCTTGAATTACTGGGTTCAAGTAATCTTCCCACTTCAGCCTCCCAAATTGCTGGGATTACAGGTGTGAGCACCATGCCCCAGCTTTGCATAATTTTACAATATGATAGAAAGTGTTTTTATGCCATCTTCCTTCATTAATAGAGTCAATGCTAAAATCCAGGAGAATAAGTCTGAGTACAGCTGTGTGTGGGTATTTTATTTCTGTGAATATGGATAATAACTTCTTACATTGGGGAGCATATTTTGTTAACATTATTTTAAATGCTAACATATTTTGTTTTGTTCTTCCATTAACCTGATAAGGTTAACAGATGCTTATAATAAAGATATTATAAGGTCCTCCTCCACCATGATCTCTTTTGGATTACATGTGTAAACATAGATTTGTAGATAAGATCGAAAGCTTATGACTGTTTCAGTGTTTCTGTGAGGAGTGGAGATTATCATTCTACGGCTACTTGTTTTAAATAAGTGTTGAATTTCATTTTGTAGGTGTCTTACGGTGTGGTACCATAGTTGATTCAACTGTACATTCATAGAAAGCATTTTTTGGTGGAAAATAAAGTGTCATCCAGTTATATGTAAGTGTTGTTTAGTAATGTATCTTTCTTTTCTAAAAAATTTATAATTTACAGACACAATATATTAATATTATATTCTACTTGAGCCAGAGAGAAAGAGAAAAGGTACAGTAACATGAAGAAAGCAAAAGGGGGTTCTAATTACAGACAGAGAAGAGATTTAAAAAATTTTAGCACAACATGATATTTAAAAAATATTTAAAGAAAATACAGTTTATATCAATAAATTTGAAAGCCATACTATACTTTAAAAAGTACCATTGGAGGGGAAGAAGACCAATAAGACATAATTTTCTTCTAAAGCATTTGACAAAAAGTGGGAACTCAGAATAGCTGCTCAGTGTTTAAACTCTTTTAATGCTGTCCATGTGTTTATCTGTTGAACCTATAGTACCACAATTCAAGCAACACATCATTTCTGTCTTATGTGACCATAATTGTCATCTTTGACTTCCATGTCAATGTGTGCTTCCATCTAACTTTATATAAATGTATAGGGCTCTTTAGAGTCTGTGTTTGGCATTATCACAATTTTTGCTTGGCTCAGACAGGGCAGGTTGATTATCATTAAAGTGTTATTTATTTCTATTTTATTAAGCCCCTTTTACATTCATGTTACAGGTTAATTTATACTTTTATTTCATGCACTACTTGGCTTTACTGATTAATATGCCCCATGGCATTCAATAAAGTCAGGCGGTGGAGGAAATAAGAGTGGTATTAATTTCTAACATTGCTATAAATTTGCCTTAATAAAACTAGCTCAATAACATTACAGAAGTAATACAATGGATGCCTCCAAATTGTTAACAAAGATGCAACTAAATAATTTTCCATCCTGAGTTTAACATAACCCTATTGCCTTTTCTTTGAAGTGTGGAAATGAAACCTGCCATATATTTTTTCCCTCTTTAAAAGGTAATGATGATACTACAGTACAAAGCTCTCCATTTGACTTTTTCCAATACAACTTATTCAGACTTTAAGTTACAAACTATGCAAATTAACACAGGTCCACAGGCCCTTGGGTTGGAGGGGGAGGATTTTGTTCATGTAAGAATTTTCATAAAGAATAAAATTATGTCTCTAACATCAGTTATTTATCTTTCCTTAGAATATTAATGTTCAATCCCAATAATAAATATTATTACTCTGAAATCTGATAATATGGAAGGGCTGTTGAAAATCCACATGCTAGAATTTTTTTTTCAGTTAACCCATCCCAATTGCTCAATTAAATAATGTTAGAATTAGGATTTATAGGAACTTATAAAGGTGAGGACACACTGCCACTCACTGAATTTTGGGTCACAAAATTTTGATGATAAAGAATGTACTCCATTATTAAGTAACCAAATTCATGTATTAGAACACTTATTCTTTCCTCTTCTTTTTATTAGTTGTAGTCAGGCCAGCAAAAAATTGTCACAACTCAGAAATTTGCCTTCATCTCCATTATTCCAAAAAAGTAAATACACTTTACCTGAAGTTTTTCCCTTTCTTAGGTTTTCAATAATTTCTTTGAATTCTGGCATTTATGGACTGGAAAGAGATTTGATGGAAAAAAGTAACAAACAACATTTAAAAATCTCCCTTTACATGAACCTGCCAGGAAATGTGTTCATTTAATGGATTATTTATTGATCTGCTTTTGTGCCAGGCTGGGGATAGAATTGTGAGATAGTTATGGCCTCTGTCCCCTTAGAATATATAGACTGGTCCTTTTATTTACTTTAATAAATGGTGAAATTTCACACATTAGTAAGGAAGATATTTTGGGAAAGAAAAAAATTTTTTGTCATTTGTTTTTGAATGGAACTTCAAAAACAGAAGTTTTGAACTTCTACCTTCCTTAAATCCCCCTCAAATCCTACCAAAGTAACAGGCACCTTTGCCCATGACACATTTCAAGAAACAGTGGAAGGGTGAGTTATCCTTGTACCCACTCTGCACTTCCAGCATATTTTGAGACTTTTACTAAATCAACTTAATGGAGTGATTTAACACTCCCTCCTCCCCCAGCTCAAATAAATCCAAGTCTTTAGAGAAGTGGATTTGATGTTGCCACGTTTTCTTTTGCTCAGCCTTTGGTTAAAATTACATTTTCAGATTATTCACATAAAAAGATGTGCCTTTTCATGTTAATGTATTTATGCAGCCTCTAGCTTTATGAAAAAATTAAAATTCCAATTTTGCTGTTTCTGTTACCGAGGCCAAACCATCCTCTTTGCTCATAAAAATGAGATTTTAAGCATTTCTAAATCACTCCTCAAACCAGTTTTTAATAAAAAGTTATCTTTAAGAGAATAATCTACATCCTGGATCTGGAGAATGTGGATTCAAAAACAAAGCAACCATTTTGGAGACTTGGGAGTCCCATCCTCTTAGTTTTAGCAAGCTAAGAACCATTTGTTTCCAGAGACCTCCTTATAGCCCGGGCCTGGAAAATAACGGGCTTCCTCTGGGTTAATAATCTTCACGTACACATTCATCTATAAATATGCTGATGACCCAATAAATTGACTCCGTCCACGCAGGCAGCCATCCCTGCAAGCATTTATTTGCTATAGGAAATCTGTTTGTTAGCTACTTTGGAAAAAAGAGTTTAGAATATTTGACCCAAATTCATCATTAATTTTGATGTATTTTGATAGATTTTTATGAAATGGACAAAGTCTAGTTTATTACATTTCAGAGTGGATTTGATAATGCCTTTGATTGACCTAGTAGCTACTCAGCACACAAAGGCACTTAAAACAAATACACACACCTTAGCCACTAGGCTAAACTCCAGTAAAAGTTTTGCATTATAATCAAATGAGGAAATTTTATTTAGGTAAGAGTGGGAAAATCAGGCCTGTTGGTAAAATGAGTTAGGCAGTGAATTAAAACAGAAGATAAGGTTGTATGTTTTTAGCTAATAGGAAATTAAAATACACTGTTGGTAACGCCTCAGGACTTTGGATCCATGTACAATTACATTGCTTGGAATTTTTCCCCAATATAATTTAATCCAAAGTCATTGTAAATAAAATGCAAATTAAACCATGCCAAAAATGTTTCATCTTAAATCCTTGTTTTATAAGTAAGTCTAAAAATTTTAGGACTCTGCAAAAAATGTACTAGTTTAATAAGTCATTCTTTATAGAGCTCTCAACGGTATGAAGATGCTTAACAGACTGGATCAATTGCAAAAATATAGTTTTGCAAATGTTGGTGTAAAAATAAATAATATATGTAAAAAAGCAAATAGAACTTTTTGGTGACAATTGGTTATATTGATGCCATTTTAAGTTTCAGATAGTCTCAACTTAAATCCTTAGTGAAATACATTAATTTTTCAAATGATCAGAACTCAGCAAAATATATGTGAATGTGAGATGAAGGGTGCCAAGATTTTCCCCACTCCTGTACTTTTTGTTAAAACAGCTATGTTAAAGAATTAGTACCCTTTGAGGATAAGGATATTATTTTCTTTTTCAAGGAAAACATTGTACTCTATAGTATGACTTGTACTGTCTTTTGTGCCATTATTAATACATTTCCTGTTTAAGGAAATGACTTTTTTTTTAACATGATAGTTTAAACTTCAAAATAAGTGCTATTGACTTTTAAAATGTCTTATCTTACCAATGTCATTCTGGGCATGAAGAATAAAGTGTGGAAAATGCTTGTCATAATAACCCTATTGTCATCAGAGTCTCATTTTTGAATGAAGTAGCTGAAGTTTGGTGTTTCTTTTTTGGGAAGTGGCAATTGGGAGAGGGGAAAGTAAGTTTTGTAGATAAAACGAACAGACTCTTCACTTTTTGATTAGTGAAGGATAATGCGATTTTTTAAAAATACAAATACATATTATATCTGTAATATAAATTAAAGATCAGACATATTTTCCAAAGATCTTGCACTTATATTTACAAAGGTCATACAAATATCATCATACAGTTCTATCGAATCAATTCTGTTTTCCTTTATTTCTATTTTTGTTCTTTTGCATTCTTCAAAACCTCCATTTAAAATTTAACAATATTTGAATTGAAATATTAAGCACAGAAAATAAGAAAACTGAAAGTTAAGTTTTTGTGATATTCGATTATTCATGTTATATATTTAAAGCATATTTCACCAATGAATAATATATATGATTTATGTGTATTTAGTAAAAGATATAGACTGCAACATGAAAATGCTAGTATTTACTCAGTGAAATCTGTATTTTCACTTAATTTCTAGTTTAGGTATTTTTCAGTTATGAAATAAGCAAGGTGGTTATACTGCATATATTTTATATACATAAAAAATAGAAGCATATGTTTTGGGGTTTTTTCCCTTTGGGAAAAAATATGTACCTATATATAGTTATTGAGACTTTACTCTTAAAACCAAGGCGACCTTTAGTTTTGAGAAGCACAGAGTACTATAATGAATGATTAAAATATTGTAGTCTGCAAAATAACTGTCTTAATTGTGCATTAATAATAATAGATAATATTTATTGCAAACTTATTTGTGCTAGGCAAGGTGCTAAGTGCTTTCTGTACATAGTTCTTTTAACCACACAAGAAAAACATCGGTTAGGTATTTTTACCCTCATTTTACTGATAAGAAAATTGAAACCTGGGGTTGAGCAACTTAAAGTTTTATGGCTAGAAAGTGGTAGAGTTAAGATTTAAATCCACGGTTGTCCAATTACACACATAGCATGTTGAACAAGATCAGATAGATTTAATTTACCTGTAATGTTTTTGATGAGTTATATATGCTGTGGAAAAACGTAGTAATTATGACAAGACCAACAAATGTCAGAAGACATGGTTTAAGAGGCAAGGATACAATATGTAACTCATTTGCCTGAAGAAGATGTGGGTAAGGAAGTTACCGTAGAGGAGAAGGCAGTGCCAGTTCTGTAAAACTGTGAAGTGAACATCAATTATTTGCCCTATTCATGAATTCACTTAACTAGGTTTTTTTGGCCACTGTGTTGGGTGGTGGTGTACAAAGATGAGTAATAAACGTGCCTGCCTTTAAGGAATTTACGGTCTTTTGAGTATTGTAGACCATCCACGGAAAAATAGTGCGGTGGATCATGAATGATCATAGATTGTGCTGATTACAAAGGAAGTTATGCAATCTAGAATGGAGTGGGTGGTGGGTGGGAAGGAGACTTGTCCTGAGTTTTAAAGTTTTATAAGTGTGGCAGGCAATATGGCAAAGAGTTCCAGGCTGAGAGAGCAGGTAGTAAAAAGGCAAGAAGGTCCCAACGAAGGCAGGTGGGTTAGCATAGCAATACATAAGCCTGAAGACAGACATACAGACCAAATCTTCCAGGGCTACAGAGAATAGAGGTTCATATAAAGGCTCTGGGGAAGAGGCATGGTGAGATCTATCCATCAGGACAAACAGTCTGGCTACAGTGTGGGGAGAGGGTTGCAGAGAGGCTGACCTAGAGAAAACCAGTTAGGAAGCTGTTGCAGGACAGGAGGAAAATGACAAGGGCCTGATCATGGGTAGTGGTGGGGGTTTTGGTGAGAAGGGGACAGCTCAGGTTATGGAAGAAAACGAGAAGAAAAGTTTCAAGGAGGAAGAAATCGTCAACAGGATCTGATGATGTAGAAAAAAGACGTTCATTGGGTTTAATAATAAGAAGTTTCCTGGTGATTCTTGCTATAGATGCAAGAGTGAGTTTTCTCCTTTTCTCTGTTAATTTCCTCCTACACTTCCAATCTCAGGGAAAGGAAAAAAGAAAACCCTCATTGGGCAATTAATGAAAAGTAGTACATGGTGTAAGCCTCAAAATAACCTAATGATGTAGGGCCTACTGTGATCTTCATTTTCTAGGTGGAGAGCAGAGGGTTTGAGAGGTTTACACACCAGCCCAAGGTCCATAGTTGGTAAGTGGCAGAGTTCTAGTTCAAATCCACGTCTGTCTGATTCCCGAGCTCACAATCTAGCCACTACTGTCTTCTGGAGTTTAGAGACTTCACTCTTGCTCTTTTCTCCTATTCTCCGAATCATGGGGCCAATAAATTTATTTTTACCAAGCTTATTATGTTCTTTTTCCAGATACATTTTTGAAAAGACCATTGGATATGCTTCTTTTGCATTTTTATTGTGAAATATGACATACAAAGGAAAGTGAACACAGCCTGAGGGTCCAATTTGATGAAGTATCACCAGTACTTCAGAAATTACCTGTGTTCCTTCCCTGTCCCATTCTCCCTCCTCTCAGAGGCAACCACTAGCCTGCCTTTTGTGGCATCATTTTCTTACATTTCTATGTAGTTTTCCCATCCGTGTTATGTACAGAGTATATAACAATAGAGTTTAGTTTTGCCAGTTTGGACACTTTATGTAAGTGGAATTACGTGTATTCTGTGTCTTCTTTTGCTCAGAATTATATTTTGAGATTCATCCATTTTGAGTGTGGCATTTTTGAATTCATTTTTAATGCTGAATAATATTTCATTGTATGACTCTATCATGTTATTTATCCATTTTATTGTTTAGGGACTTGTGTGTTACTTCTAATGTTGAGTAATTATGACCAATACTGGTCAGAAAATACTGGTCATACAAGTGACCAATACTTTTTTTGAAAAGTCCCCTTTTCCATTCAAGAAGTTCTAAGAGTGCAATTTTAAACATCTTTAAATATTTTAGGGGCCCAGGAGCCCTTTCCAATTCTCTTGAAATGAAACCCCACAGGTGGTTCCTGTGGGGTCCTTGATTGCTTACTCATGAGGCCAAGCTTGAGGAGCATGAGGAACATGTCTAAATTAAAATGTTTAAAGAGGTCAGGTGAACTGAAAAAACAAAGAAACAGTTATTACCAGATCTCCCATTTCCCCTAGCTCTTCCACTCCATTGTTGCAATCTTAGCCAAATGCAGTCAGCTTGCATATTTCCTACATCAGTCCTTTGATCAGTAAAGTAATTTCTTTTCCTTCCTCTGTACAAGTTTTTTGATTATAGTAAGCTCATTCTTTGAAGAACAAACATGGTAAAAAATATTAAATTGAATAATTTTAGCAACTATCTAACTGATTTTGCAGGGGATAAAATTGTAACTACTTAATTTTTATAAATTGAATTATCAAAATATAATACAACCACTAATAAGATCATAGTGATTCGTAGATTTAATAACAACATATAAGTTATATATGGTATAGTATAGGGGTTCAAAGTATAGGCTCTGAAATCAGAAAGACTGGGTTCAGATTCCAGCTCTACTTCTTACTGTCTCTTCATCTACTGGGTGAATTTCTTAACCTTCCAGACTCAGCTTTCCTCAACTATAAAATAAGGATAATAGCAGTACTTATTCAATAGGGCTGTTGTGTGCATCTGATAAGAAAGTGTACATACTTAAAATAGGGCCTGCTTTAGTAAAGCTCAATAAATGTTATTGTTGATATATTTAGCCCATCAAGAGGGCAGAATAACTAGAATATTTGTTAACAGATCTTGAAAGAGACAGTCATCTACTTATGTCATACTATTTTATTCAACATTTAATAGGCTCCTCTTCTGAGGTAGAGTTTGTGAAGAAAAGGTAATATTTGTGGAGATAAGGCAATTAGGAAGTCATAATCAAGTGACAATGATAAATAACATGTTTGGGAACTTAAAGTAGGAAGTGCTTGCAGATCAGTCGGAGATGTTGTAACTTTCTAGGAGTTGTATTTTGAATTTGGTCTTAAACTGAGTAATGGACACTTTGTCAAGAAGAAAATTAAAGTTCTTTCTTCCATAAGATGTGTGTATGTGCAAAGAATATAGAAGGAAATGAGTAAGACCTTTTTTTGGGATAATAGGAATGGAAAATGTTGGGGTTAAGAAGGGAAAAATAGTTGGTGGAATATTTTATAAGCAGTGTCTTTAAGGTTTTTTTTTTTTCAAGCTGAAGTTTTATTTAAAATGTAAAAGAAATAATTCTTGAAAATGCTGGTGAATAAAGCAAAAGGATACAGTGCTCTTTTCTTATAAGTTAGCCAGCCTACTTATGTGTTTATTAGATGGTAAAAGAAGAATTCAATTCCATTTGGATTGGCTTACTGAATTACAAACCTATGAAAGCAAAATGTACACAGTATCCAACCTGACAGATTATAGGAAAATGATAATATTTTGGTAAAATAAACTTTCCATATTTTCCTTTTCTTAATAAAGATATAAATAATAAAGAAAGCACTTTGACTTTAAATCAAAGAATTTAAAGTTTATATTGAAAAACCAGTCTTTAAATTCCTGTAAAAGTCACTAAAGTCATTTGCTTTTATCATTTTCTCTCCCCCCTTTTTTATAGATAAGACTCTTTCCCTCTTACTTCTACTTTAGTTTGAAGAAAATTTTATTTTATAGATTGGCTGTAGGCAGTGGTCCCACAATCTTATGTAACCCCAATGCCTTGACGACTCCCCCAGGTCAATAGCATCCACTAGATGGCGCCCAGATCTACTGCCGCGTGTCGCCGCCTCTGGGCGCAGGTCTTGGAACAGCTGTGGGTTTTCTAAGAGTGGGCTGGAGAGTTCAGTATGCTCCATGTGGAGCAGCTTCCCTAAAGGTCTGCTCCAAAATGCTGTAAGCCTGGTGTTCCTTCAAACTGTTACTGTAATGAAATCCCCAAATATGGACAATGATGGTGTGGTTTTCAGTGCGAGAAAGCCTGCAATTTTGCTCTGTGAGACTTAGCGACGAACAGGCAGTTACCCGGCTGCAATTCACAGCCTATACACTGGGCAAGTAGAAGGCTGGCGACTTAGAAGCTCCATAGAAGCTGCTGCTTAATGCCAAAATATTGATTTAGGCAGTGACACTACTATTTATGGGAAAAGAAAAAAGAGGCAAGAGGAAGGTATCAAAAAGAGGGAGATTATTTTAATATTAGCTTTAATGCAATCATAATTCTCTCTCATTTCTGCCAGACAAGTGAGCACCCTGCTTGATATGCAAAATCGTGGATACATTCTGATGTAGATTAGCAGATAGTAGGAAATGAGAATAGTGTTTTGTTTTTTTTTTTAAATAGCATTGGGCAATGTTCTTTATTTCTTATGTGAAACGCTGAAGGCTTTGTACAGTTATTTTATACGTTATTACTATTCTTTTAAAAAGGGACAGGTCTCTTCTTTCCAATTCAAAGTAGTGGATAATGATTTTGGCAGCATTTTCCTGCCTTTTTCAAGTTTATGGAAGCCCATTTCTCATCATTAGGCTGAAGATTCAGATAAGAAAGGATAACCCTTATTCTGGAGCTTGTCACATCAATGGTGCTTCTTAGGTGATTAAAAAGAAGCAGCGAAGATCTTGGAGAAAACGTCTGACAAAAGGTAACGGAAACCCAGTAACAGATGAAAATCCATGCTAGATTAGGCAAACCGACCTGGAAAACCCTCTCTCCTAAGTGCATATGTGCATTTCAGCTCAGGAACCAAAATAAGACCCTATTCTACTGAGGCTCTTAAAAACCCTGACCTGTGCTGGCCCCACAAGCTAAGGTTTATTTGAGGCTCCCGAAGGTTATTAGATCCGGGAGGAGGTGTTTTTCTGCGGGTTAGCTTAAGAACTCAGAGTCAGCCAAATGCTTAATGCAGCTGCTTGTTGGCAGGTTCAAAGGTATGGAACTTCTTTAATTAAAAATCGGCAGGCTCATTTTGATTTTGGTCAAAATAGATTTTGTTATTTTTAACCTTCCTGTGGAATAAGAAAGTATTCTTATTTCCTTTTCTTTTGTTCAGCGTTCTTATTCCCATTTCCATCCTCTGCTAACATAATAATGGGAGAGTTCAGTATGGAATTCTTAAAATCTCCCCAGGGTTGTAATTTTGGTTCAGGTGTATGCAGCAGTTCAACATAAGCATTTTTAGCAAAAATATAATTTGGGGTGTATGGAAATTGTAGTCACAGAGCTACTTCTTAAAAATGTATTTTCTAATAATTTTGTTAGGCTAGAAGTAGATGAGTGGACATAATGTTTGATTACGGAAGGTATTTTGTCTGCTGTTCAGTGGTTTATTGTTTTGAAAGAGGGAAATTTACATGCAGTTTAATAAAGAAGTAAAGTACTTTTTCTAAAATAAAACATTTATTTTTATTTATTAAAATATGATATTTCAATACACAACCAAGAAAAAATGATTTATGGTATGTTACTAGAGAAAAATCTGGAAGTGACCAAAAAATGGCTGAAAAACAGATTATGGTTGATAATCTCTAGAAGTAATATACTTTTCACCTCTGGGTGCCACTGTTCAACTGCTTCTTGTTTTTATGACTGTTGGAAAGCCAGATGCTTCTTGTAGTTGTATTCTTAAAAGAAGTTGTTAAAGAGACATTTCCTTTATCTCTAGTTATCTGCTAAATAACTTTTTGGCACCTGGATGTGATTTCAGCATGGTTGTGATTGCCATTTTAATTACCAAATGATGACCAAATAATATTGAAGATTGTTTATATGGGCAATTGGCAGGGTTAAAAGCCGGATTTCATCTCTTGTGGAAATGAATCTTGTATTTACCCTTTTGGTAGGCATTTAACCAGAAAACAACCATTAAAACACAGGGAGTTTTAGTTTAAATTTGTTGTCATTTATAGATATCATTTTAATTCTGCACAAATATTGCAGTGGAAATCAATTTTATTAAAGGGAAGTTGTGGGTAGATTTTGGGAGAAATTAATTAAAATAAAAATTTAAGACTCTAATATTGCTATTTGAGATATTACTTTTCACTTAATTTTAAAGCTTAACTCCTTTAGTATTTCCATTAGAAAAAACCCTACAGGAATTTGTCTATATAGTTTTTGAATTCTTAATTCTCAGATATGATTATTTTAATAAAGAAAATAACACTATTTGTAATTTTGCAAAATGTATGTGATCTTTTCTTTTTTACAAACTAGGCAGTGAGTTAGTATTCTGTACCAAGAAAGAAATGCACATGTTTGGTTGATTTTTTTAATCTCTAGTTATTTATTTGAAACTTGGTGTTCATCAGAAATGCCAGAGGAAGGGGTTATAATGCCAAAGTTAATTTTGTTTTGTCATATACAAAGTGGTTAATCTAAAAATTATTGATTGATATTCTCCCTCTTTTAACTCTTTTAGGACTCAATATTTGAAGCAAAACTAATTTATCTAGGTGTTCTACAGCACAAAATTAATTCTCCTGGGACTGGTCCAGGCCAAGCCTCATTATGGAATGGTTCCTCTTGCTGAACTAGCCTAAGCCTGATTCTTACTGGGATACTTTTCAAAATTACTCACAACAAAGAATTTAACCCTTGAGATACAACAGAATTGACCTTCAGTATTATACTTGCTAGTCCATTTTATGGGATCAAGGAAACATTTAAATGAGAGTATGTCTTACCCTTGTGGGTGCTTCCTGGGACTTTGAAGTTAGGCAATTTATTTGTGTATACTGGAGGGATTTTAGCTTTGTGATTCATATACCAGAGTTGAAGTGTTGATTTAAAAAAAGGTTCCCCCTTCCCTAACCTGGGTCACCATAAATATATTACTGACCCTGTCTTTTTTCATTTATACGTAAGTGGTGAGTTTACCTCTTTGCCAGGGTGGCCAAATAGTTGTTTAGATTACACAGCGAATTCGACTGACTTTCTTTGCTTAAATGTCTGACTGAATCAATTGGTTACTTGGTGTTTTTATGCATACATAGAGCCCAAGGATTTAACTGTTAAACATTAGTTGTTTGTTGCAGCAATGAAAGTAGTTCAGCATCATTTACATTTTCCTTTTCTCTGTGTGTGTGGTTTTATTTTAATATCTTTAAAAATATTATTGGGGAATGGATTTTTTAGATGTCAATTTTTTGTGTTGACTTTTTGCCTGTTGTGTAGCAGTGTGTAACATAAGGATTATTCCATTTTCCACTGAAGAATCTCTTGCATTTTAAGGTTCTTTGCTTATTGTGGGCATCTCACCAAATTTTTTCATTGAAGCTGGCTTCTTCATTCAAAATGCCTTATTTTCCATTAGAATGTTACTGATTTGGCACATTATATTTTCTTTTTGTGACTGGTAAGAAATGTTTATTTGGTGGTAGTGAGAAGGTGCAATGTACCAGTGAGGTCTTTCACGGAGAACAAAATGGTGGTCAGCTTGAGGGTGGTGAGGTGTCTTTATGATGGAGAGCAGTGGTTTAGTCTTTAGTAGGCTGCTTGATCTACACGATAACAAACCAACACCTTTCCTTATAGCCTCCTCCCTGACAGATTTCTATTAAATTAGTAATAGATTGATTGTTGTCTCAGTCTCAGGTAGCTGTCCCACCAGAAGGTGTTGTAATTATGCTGTGGAACCTGATTCATAGCTTTAAACTCATTTGATCTGAAATGCAGTAACAATTGCTGAATTTTCCTAATGTAAAAATAGCCTTAATCAATTATTCTAGGATATCTTTAAACCACGCTAAATAGAAGTAATAAGTAAATATTTAGGTAGTTCAGATAAGGAAATCCTATTGGCTTACATAAAATTAAATTTTAAAAATTACTTATATATGGGCTAGGTGTTGTGGTTTGCACCTGTAGTCCCAGCTATTCAGTAGGCTGAGGTGGGAGAATGGCTTGAGTCCAGGAGTTCAAGGCTCATTGAGCTATGATCACCATTGCACTCCAGTCTGTGAGACAGTGAGACCTCGTCTCTTAAAAAAAAGTAAATAAATAAAATACTAAATCTAAAAAATTACCTATATAGGTCTTATTGTTTTAAATAAAGTAAAAGTAGGTTTAAAAAAAAGCTTTAGAAAAATACAGACTGGCCAGTGAATTTAATTTCTCTATAAATAATAGTTTTAATAAAAACTGCTGCCTTGTGAAACTGAGTTTTCAATCTTTAATGTGGTGTGTGCTTCTGTTTTAAATCCATTATAAAAGGTATTTAAACTTCACAGATTTTTTCCCCCTGTATTCTTGTCAGCCTAGATGCATTAAGAAAGAGTGAAGCTCTGTATCTTGTGTGCATTTAATAAACATTAATTTCTTAACAATTTAAATATCATCTCCAAAATAGATGCAGAGTTCTATTACTTTAAATCCCTTTACAATAAATAACAGGGTACAGGAAACTTTAAGAAGGTTTGTGGTTCTCCATAAGCAAATGTGCTTAGAGCTTAGAGAGGAACATTTTACAATTTTTTAAAAAAAATCTGCATCTTTCTTCCGCAGATACCAATACAATCAATTGACAGTGAAGGAAAAACTAAAAAAAAAAAAGAATACCCCCTCCCCGGTCTTCAATTTTTTTTTTTTTTTTTTTGTTATTTTAGTTGGAAAATCCCCAACTGAATGAATTAAAAAAAAAAAAAATTAAACGTATCCTGGGAACATGCTGTTCAGGATTTTGGAATGGGAACTTCAAACGAAGTTGGTAAGGGAGGCAAATGCGTAAGTGGAAACTTTGAGGAAACTGGCAATGAGAGACTGGAAATCAGGCAGTCATTTACGTTTTACTCCACCACCCTCTGCTTGTGTGAGTACAAAGCAGGGAGCTGGCACGGCTGTGAGTCAGAATTCTCCTCGCAGGAACTGAGTGGAGAGAGATTCCCAGCATCTGTTTCCTCAACTATCACCCAGAGGATACTGGTGGTAAATCACCAGGAATAAAAATAGCCTCAGAAGTCTAGTTCCAAACAAAAAAGACATGGTGGATATTCTATAGTGGTTTGGAGTCTCAAAATTCTTCATTAGCTAATTAATAAATATATTATTTTTACATTAATGACTTCTATTTCTTACATTGTTCGCCTAAATGTTGAGCAAAGTCTTGACATTTTTATTGACCTGAGTTGAACTGTTACCTAAATTGCATTGTATTTGATATTAAAATCTGAACCATTTAGTGCATAAAGCTGGTCTATGATCAATAATCAGAAAATGTTAAAGCTTTACTTCAGACACAATAAAACATGTATTTCCAAGACACTAAAAAACCCTGCAAGCTTCTTACCATAATGTCAGTTACCAATAGGCTGATAATATCGTTCTGCATTTTGGTTGCAGGAAATTTTATAGCTAGAATCTTACAATTTAACACAACTTATGATCCTTTAAGGTTATATTTCACATATAGAGAAGTATTTTTTTAGGTCTGCCTAAAATTGTTATAATTTGATATTAACTTATAGCTTCAGATTTCTAACAAAAACAGAAGCTGTAATAGATGAGATTAGCAAGTGGTGAAAAGTTCAAAGCATTTAATGGAATTGATCTACTAAATTAGCATTGACAATTTTTAGTGGCTATCTTAAATATACATTATTATCATGAAAGAATTAGTCCAATTAAGCCTTTACATTTGGAAGATGCCCAGTCTGACCTTGTTCTACTCAGTGTGAAAACTGAGAGGGTCTCTGGGTTTATTTAAATTTCGTACTAAATCAATAGGTTTGGGGAACTCTTTTACTCCTTTTTGGAAAGGAAGAGAAACTCAAAGACTCTTTATGTTGGTGACAAATGGGTTATTAGAATGGTTATATATTGCAAATGAAAAAACAATGGTCAAAGACTAGAATAATATAATATTCAATAAATATTAATAGATCAGACAAGTCAATTAGAGTTGGGTTTTCTCACAATTTTCTTTTTTTTTTTGAGACAGGGTCTCACTATTTTTCCCAGGGCTAGAGTGCCGTGGCGTCAGCCTAGCTCACAGCAATCTCAAACTCCTGGGCTCAAGCTATCCTTCTGCCTCAGCCTCCCCAGTAGCTAGGACTACAGGCATGTGTCACCATGCCCGGCTAATTTTTTCTATATATTTTTAGTTGTCCAGATAATTTCTTTATATTTTTAGTAGAGCTGGGGACTCACTCTTGCTCAGGCTGGTTTCAAATTCCTGAACTTGAGCGATCCTCCCGCCTCGGCCTCCCAGAGTGCTAGGATTACAGGTGTGAGCCACCGTTTCCAGCTTGCAGTTTCTTACTGTAACCATATTTACTGGGTATACTGAATGTATTTTAGAACTGAAAGAATTATATTGAATTTAATATTAGGTTTTATTTAGAACAATCTGAGTTAAGAAATAATGAGCTAATTTTTTAAAAATAGAAATCTATGCATAGAAGAAGAAATAAGTATGAGACTTTCCAGAAGTCTACTTCCCAAACATCCATAGTGTATTTTCATATTCTATTGATATAGACTTCTCCAATGCCTTGAACACAAATGTCATGAAAATA
The DNA here is from genome assembly GCA_963574885.1 of Lepilemur ruficaudatus. Taxonomy (NCBI): domain Eukaryota; kingdom Metazoa; phylum Chordata; class Mammalia; order Primates; family Lepilemuridae; genus Lepilemur; species Lepilemur ruficaudatus. The sequence continues at coordinate 6,039 of CAUYRT010101130.1, read as the reverse complement.
AAATTGAGTTGTGCATTTTCAGCTTAATTGTGCAAAACTTTGGATGATGGCTGATTACTAATATCATGAAATTGTGGAATCTTGGCTCTGGAAGGGGTTTGATTGAGAGGCCAGCTCCTTATATTAATAATTCATATGTGAGCCTTCATCATTGGAGCTGAGGAGCTAGCTCTTTTGTGAAAGCATTCAGTGAAATATATTTTAGGTTTTGTTGTTGTTGTTGTTGTTGTTACTGCTGTTAACCATTACAATATTTAATGGTCCTGAATCTTTCTAATCTAGACTTTTTAAGTTTTTTTTTGTGAGAATCTCCTCCACAGCCATTATGACTAGAACTAGTGAAAAAAAAAAAACTAAAATGAAGAGAATACTCATTGCTGATCACTTGATTAAAAGAAAAAGAAGAAAAAAGAAATAAAAAGAAAAAAGAAAAAGAAAGAGACAGTCTTACTCTGTCACCCAGCGTAGAGTACAGTGGCATCATCATAGCTCACTGCAACCTCGAACTCCTGGGCTCAGGCAAGCCTCATGCCTCAGCCTCCCAAGTAGCTGGGACTACAGGCATGCGCCATGATGCCCAGTTAATTTTTCTATTTTTAGTAGAGACAGGGTCTTGCTCTTGCTGGTCTCGAACTCCTGAGCTCAAACATTCCTCCCACCTCGGCCTCCCAGAGTGCTAGGATTAAGGCTTGAGCCATCTTGCCTGGCCAGACACTTTTGGATATTTCTAATAGAAAAAGATACATTCTTTGTGTAAAATCTCTTCAGAAAGAACATTGTAACTAATTTACCCATAGCTTTCTCTTCTATAAACTGAGTAATCAAATTCTGTAAACTGAATAATTTAATTCTCATTTATCAACTCCTCATCTTTTCTAGGTTCTCCTCTGAATACATAGCAAATTATTCATATCCATCTTTAAATATAGTGCTTTGAGGGGAGCTTAGCACTTTAGTGGGGTATCTGAGGAAGATGGGAAATGATCTCATTTATTCTTAAAGTTGTATTGAATACCATCTCTCTGCTAGACTGCTGGGTGCTGGGAATACAGCAAGGTAAACAAACAAACCAGCAAACTGTAGGGAGAGAAAGACTTGCCAAGAAATAATGGCAATACATTGTGGTAAGTGCTAATATGGATGTGGACAACGTGCATTTGTATGTCATAGTCTTAATTCTGTATCCGTTGTAAGAGAACAGTATTTTAAAATGCTGCCACAATGCCTATTGATAGGTTTTTATCCAGATAATTTCTAATTCTTTATCTTCTACAATTCTTTGTCTCCTACAGTTAGGTATTCTTCGAGTACATTTTTCGTTCTAAGTTTAAATCTGCATTTTGTTTTTTGTTATTTGTACAATTTCGTCTTAAATTGTTATTTTACCTTCTGAACACCTTTTTTGGCACTTCTGTCTGTTGTTCAGTTTTAATATCATGAAACTCTGTTTGTGGCTTCCTAAATTTGGATGTTTTGATTAAAACTCCCCAGCCAGTCTGTAGTTAGCAAATAAACAGTTGTCTGCTCCTGGTCATATTTTCCCAGCATGCTTTATAGAACAGGATCAAAAACCTTCTCAGAGTCAAGCTAAGTTTCACCAAGTAATTTCCTGGGACCTACCAGGCCTTCTTCTCTGCTATGTAAGATGACTATATATTAGCAACATAGGACAAGTTCTTTGTGAAGCTATTTTGGTTATTAATGATTGTATAATTAGATATACTCTCAAGAGGTCTGGTTATTTTAGTCCTTTTTTGAGTCTTCAGACATGTAGTCAGTTTATGAAAATTACACAAAGGTATGGATAATAATTTTGTACCACTCATTCAGTGTTGTCAAATGGAAAAAATCAGAGCTGGGGCTATCAGAAAAGAAGTAAGCAAGTCCTACATCCTGGTCATAATTTATCGCTTGCCAACATTAGCTCTTTCGCAGTGCAGCGCTAATCATGGCATGTTGCAAGCTTTTATTTGTTCATCATGGGCAAGTTTCCCCCTTTTATTGATTTGTAATACACGATTCAGGTTCATTGCAGAAAATTAGATATGATAGATAGGCAAAATGATAAAAGCTACCTGTAATTCCCTTATCTAGTGACTAGAATTGTTGCGAGTTTGGTATACATATGCATGTTGGCGTATGTATGTGTGTGTATGTGTGTAAAACATGTATGATAAATGTGCATATTGTTTTGCAACTTGCTTTTTTCACTCAGTACTACATAGATTCATTTTTCTAAGGTAATGCACATCATACAACCATGCAAATTCAGTTTTTCAACATCGAGTCTCAACTGTTTTTTTTATTATTCAATAATCTTTCCTTAATTCCCTTAGTAAAAAGAAACTTCTCCATCATCCATGTCTCTCTTATAGCATTATCTCTTTTTTAATGTAAGTAGATTCCTTACTGTCTTAGTAACTACAGTCTCTGACAATTGTATCTGTGCATGATTTATCCTTGTGTTCCTTAAATTTTAGTCACATAACCAATATATACTGAATAAATGAATAAATAAACTTTAGTAATGGGAATTGAACCTGGACCTTTCTATTTTGATTTTAGTTCTGTCTCTGATTTTACTTGGTATCTCAGTTTACCGAGGGATGGAAGGAAAGTAAAGCAATTTCTCACTTATCTGGCATCACCAAGGTATGAAGTATGCTGCAGAAGCTAATGTACCACACAGCTGAAAATAGTTTGTTAATATTAATGATTTTGAATGATGCTCTTTCTGATGCACTGCATACTTTATTACTTTTTTAGTAAGTGAAACATATTAATATAAAACACTTAGAAATTACAAACAGAAAAGCAAATCATAATTCTATCCTAGAAACGAACGTTATTATTTTGATGTATGTCTTTCCAAACTTTCTGTCCTATGTATTCCTGTTATGTGAAATATAATTTTCATTATAGATTTTTATCAAATCAGAATCTTAAAAAATACTGCTCATAACTACTTTTTCTCATTAATAAAACATCTTTACATGATGATAAATTTGGGCCTAATAATGTTGATGATTGTATAGTATTTCATTATAGGAATATGCCGTAATTTATTCAATCTATCCTCCCCTTATTGAGTATTTTGGTTTTTATCTACAGCATACATTATACTCTACAAAAAACATTGTAATAAGTACCCTGGTTCACACATCTTTGGGCATTCAAGGAGAAATTTAAAATATCATCTGTTAAACTATCAAGGTTAGGTAAGTTTAACGTCCCTTTTTCTTCCATCCCAAGATTGAAAAAATACAGCTTATTTGAATTTCTTCAATGTATGAGATGGCTTAATTTTTTAAGATTTAAAAAATTATTAAATAAGGGCATGCTACTCTGATGATAATGGAATTACTTTTTGTCTCAAGTTGATTCTAGAATACTTGTTTGGCCTCATTTGGTCTTTTCTGGCATGAAAAATGGACTTCTTTATTAGATTTAGTCAAATAACGGAAGAAATAAGATTCTAAATGTTCACATTTCCTGGAAGAAGTTGATACCTAGCTATGTCTTTGTATAGTTTCATAACACTACATGTTGTGAGGGAGACTGGTTTCTGTGATTAACTCTGTTCCCCAGTTTCCATTTTGTAAATGAGGCTGAACTAATCACTCCAGATATCTAGATATCTGCCTTTGTAAATTTTATTTTATTTTATTTATTTTTAAATTTTAATTTTTTTTCATTTTTTTTACTCCTCTGTAGACCCAAGGAATGCCTTTGTAAACTTTTAAATCCAGAATGCTTTACATTCTGTCCCTCCCAGCTTTTGTGACTGTATTGCCACAAATCTGTTTTGACACTAATTAAAGCAAGCACTTTGAAAAGCAGGATTGCAGTGTTTACCCATTTTGATGGCATCTACTGTGTTCTACTCTGCTCCTATTTTGAAAGTGCTTTAGGTATCTTTGATTTGGCATAGAGGAAACACTGAAGTAACATTATACATTTCAGGAATTGATGAAAAAGGAAAAAATTGCCACTATTTTTGCATAAAATAAACCACTGTTAGTTGGAAATTGTGGAATTTTGCAATTGGGAGCTAGAGAGTAAAGAGAGATCATTATTTTTATTTTAAATAAATTAATGCTGTTAAATGAGATCTGGTCCTATTCAAAAGCTGAGGGAAATTGGACATTACCACTTAATTTTATCAAGTAACACCAAATAATATTAATTAAGTTTGGTTGATTAGAGAGTTTTTCCCCAAATAACTTATCAAAGAGGAAGTGGCCCATCTTGTGATATTTTAGAATTAAAAACAGTAAAGAAACTAACAAGATTTCATCATGGTTTTAGTTATTTTTTAAAATTGTGTGTTAGTAGGAATAAATCTACAAACACATCTTAGATGGTCATATAGTAATTTGAAATATTAAAGTGAAAGTAGTGCATCTGATTGCCCAGGAATTATGTTGTCCAGCAGTTGATCAGTTGTGTAGTTGTTGGTGTTATATGTCCCAGTGCACCACAAAAGAATGATCTGCAAAGCAAATGCCAGAGGAGGAAGAGGTAGGAGGCAGAGGGAAGAGAAGAACCACAGTTAACCAACGCAGTCTCATGAGAAAGATGAAAGACGTCTGAGCCTGTGGCCAAAGAGTTGAGGTAGACTCAGCTCTGGCAAAAAGGCATTGTGGGATCTTAGGGCCCTGCAGAGCCGACAGGGCCTCTGCTTTATGGGTCTCATTGGGAAGACATTCATGCAGTAAGTGGTATTGGGCTTGAATTTATCTACCTTAGAAGGAGGAAGAGGATATGTTAACCTTGTTTGAGGCAATGAACTGATGTGATGGCTCCAGAGCGCCAGTGCATAGGAGGATGAATTATGGTGTAGAGGAAGAATCACAGGCTGGGAAATGGGCTGGCTGGAGTCCTAATGCCAGTGCTGCTGCTTGCTGGCTCTGTAGCCTGGGCAAGTTCCTTACCCAATCTGTGCTCACTTTCCTCTTACATAAAGCAAGCAGCTTGGTATTGGATCCTGAAACAATGATCTTTGAGATCGTTCCCAAATTTTGGACATCCTGGTCTCAGGTAGCCTGGCTCTGCAGGGCTGAGGTTTTTGTTTGCCCTGAGTGACTGCAGCTATGGTGGTTAAGAGAAAAATGTCGTCCTGAAGCTTATGCTATATGCCACTGGAGCACCCAAGGGGGTGCCTGTTGGCATGAATGCTGAGATTTCTTTTTAAAGCTTATTTTGATATGTTGGTACATTTTATTCCTTCTTAAATTGTTAAAACTATTTTTGTATATGTACTAGCAGCCTATATTCCCTGTGAACCTATTTATCTTTTGGAATTTCAGTAGAAAGAAATGCTATCAGTCAGTATTTGAGGTTGATAAGCATTCTGATAAAAAGGAGTTACTTTTGTTCTTGATCTGATTCTTGAGTAACCAAGAAACAAGATTTCATAACATAATCATCAGAAAACTACCTATAAATAAACTTTTTGATATTTGGTTTTATGAAATGTGATTCTTAGCCAACTTTGTCCTTTACCTTTTCACCATTAGAATTAAGGTATTTACAACTCCCAGAAAATAGTACCCTTTCTATAACAATGATAAATTATTTATTAAAAACAAGCCATGCTAGGGTAATATCTAACAATTCTATTGAAGAAATGCTTTGAGAAATTTGGAAAACAGTGTTTATTTGCTTATGTAAAAATGATTGAGTAATCATTTATTTTTGAACTGGTATAGATCCGGAAATGCTTCTTTTTTTTTTTTTTTTTTGAGACAGAGTCTCACTCTGTTGCCCAGGCTAGAGTGAGTGCCGTGGCGTCAGCCTAGCTCACAGCAACCTCAAACTCCTGGGCTTAGGCAATCCTACTGCCTCAGCCTCCCAAGTAGCTGGGACTACAGGCATGTGCCACCATGCTTGGCTAATTTTTTTCTATATATTTTTAGTTGGCCAATTAATTTCTTTCTATTTATAGTAGAGATGAGGTCTCACTCTTGCTCATGCTGGTTTCGAACTCCTGACCTTGAGCGATCCGCCCGCCTCGGCCTCCCAGAGTGCTAGGATTAC
>CAUYRT010101128.1:0-36522 GCA_963574885.1 Lepilemur ruficaudatus | reverse complement strand
ACTTACCAGTAGTTTCATATGCCCTTCAACACGAGGATTTGCAATATCAAACACAGTGTCAAAATGAAGACTATGAACTAGATGTGAAACAGCTAAGTGTTCCTCACTAGGACTGATAATGAATGAAATTGTTATTATAGCATGATAAGTTTGTTTGTCAGATCTCTTGGATCTGGAGAAGTAAAAATTATCTCCACAGAATTAGGTGCACCGACGTGATGTGTGCTTCCTAATTCTTTCCTGTGACTTTATTCTGGGATGACAATAGTGTAGATGGCAGCCAGCTAACCACTGGGATCCTGTTCACATCAGCACCGAGGCCCTGCACCCTCGACAGGCTGGAAGGGCTCCCCTATACGCAGTGGATAGGTTTTGACCTTAGACAGAATGTCTCCAGAACTAGCTTTGAGGTTTTGTAACCTTGGTTTAGGATTATTTGTAATAAGACTGGGATTGCATAGCTATTAGAAAGAAAACAAAAAGTCAATTTATTTGCTCTCATATTGATGTTTCAGTAAAACACTGTCTCATTTTCCTTATCTGTCAAATGAAGGAGTTGGGCTGCATTCTGCTGGCTGGCAGACATCTTTAAGAATGAATGTCTTTCAGGGAACATGCAGAAAGAGGGCCTAGGAGTTTGAAGATAAAGGTCACATCTCAAGAATATGGTACAAGAGCAGGGTAATTTAGCCACTGAGTGACTTATTCACCTTGTTCACAGCCATGACCACAGTGTCATCTAAATTGGAGCTTCCAGTGATCTCTGGGATCATCTCGTGTAATTCTCCCATTTTACAGATAAGAAAACTGAGGCCCAGAGACATGATATTATTCTACCAATGGGGATGTTCTTCAGGTTCATTTTCACAGCCCATGATGTATGGAATTAAATACACTAAGATCAACAACAAATGGAATCAGAAGAGCTAGAAAACAAAAACTTTCATCAAATTTTTAAAGGAAGAGGTTTTAAAGGAAATGGACTTTTTAACTCTAAGAATTAACTACAAATGCCACATACATTCTTACAGCGCACTGCAATCTAACTCATTATGTTCTTACAAAGAAAAAGAAAAAACACTGGGTAATGTGTGTATAATAACCCCATTGTTCACTTTTGCATGAAACAAAAGGGAAAGTCTTAACAAAAGGTATAATTCATTACTTATGGATCTGTATGAAGTACAACAGAACAATAAAATAGGAAAATAAACCAAATGTCTTCATGCTAGACTGTCATTGTTATAAGATAGCAAAAACACAAATATTCTAAGAAGATTTCCTTCTAAGCATTTTATAAATAAATTAAGGGAAAGATGATTTTAGGGAAACATGAATTCAAACTCCAGTGAAATCAACAAGGTTACTTTTAACACTTTAAGAGTTAAGTTATTCAAAGTTTATAAGTAAAATTAATAGATTTTGTATTCCTTGTCTCCCACCAAACACTATAAATATAACCACAAAAGTCTTAGCAACAGCAAAGGAGAGCTCACAGTGGCAGGGTTTTTAGACAGCTGGATGTTAACCATGTACAAAACTCTTAAAAATTTAGGATCTGAATCATCATTTAAAAACACACACACTCTTTATAGACATTTTGAAATTTTATGATGGGAATATAGTCATCCAACCATTAAATTTTTGAGCAGAAAAAATTTAAAAAGACAGAGCAAGAGTTATTGAGTTTCATAAGGCGAAAACCAAGTTGGAAAGGCTGGCCTGGCAGGCAGAAGGTCTGAAATGTGTTCTTCCCTTTCCTGCATATAGAGGGTCCATCTTCCAAATAAGAGTCACTTGCTGCATCACACACATTGTCATGAGGGCCCCTTGACATCACTGTAGCCAACGCATCAGAACCTTAAACGGATCTCCCCAGCAACTGGGCAGAGAATTTCACCAGGTGCTGCGGAAGCCCATTTTAATGGAAGAATGTAGAAAAGGAAATTCTTGGGAGGAAATCCTCCAATGTTGGACCTCCGTATTTGAATTAAATATCTTAACTGCTGGAGCTGAGCATAGTGGAGGCTGTCACAGGCAGAAGAATTTAGGGATCAGGCTAAAAAGGTGGGCTTCTCAGATTCTGCGTCCCCTTCCATCCAGCAAAGCGACCCCCATCCATCTCCACCCAGCCACTGTTAATGTCTACTCGATGTCGAAGCAGGTTTACCGAGGATTAAGGAGCCAAACTGCCTCCCACGCTACTTTAAAGTTCCTATAAGAGTTCAGTGAATCTTCAAAGGGATTTTTCAGGAGGTGAGGCAGCAGAACAGGGAAGCTAACATTAAATTAAAAAATACTTAATTGCTAAGCAACAAGAGAAGCATCCATGTGATCTTAAAGACACAGTCCTTGGGTCCAACTTTCAGGTCATAGGACTGATGCACAATCCGACGGGGCCGGTGGCTGTTTGGCTGGCAACTTTCCTAGGTGGTTTTCCACTTTGGTATTTAGGAGATAACATCATACAATTTTATTTATTTTAAAAAGACACTTCCCACTGAACCTGTTTTAAATGGGATGGGACACAATAATACTGGTTTATTTAGAAAAATCTTTACGTTAATAATATGTCTTTCTTCGATATGTGAGAACAATTTTAGCATTTAACCATATTTTAGGATTCTTTCTTGGAACTTGGCTAGATTTTGCAGAGTTTTGCTTAATTTTATGTTTGTTATGTTTTACCATTTACTCCTTTTAACTATAATGTGTGTGGCCTCAGCTGAACCATTCAGATTGTCAATTACTCGTTTCTCCCATCTCTACTCTTACAAAACAACGTGCAATATTCTTGCCCTTTATACTCAGCAGCAACCTTTCCTCATAGAAAAAAAAAAATTATCTCAAGTAGAAGTTGTCCCTCTTCCTGCACGGTTATTAAAAATTATGCACACTGAAGTTTTTAGGATGTGAGCTGCCAAATAAGACAGAACGGATGCTCAAATTGATAAATCTGAGGAATTCTTAGCTCATGATTTGCATATAAAATTTCTCCCAAAGAATGAGGCAGAGAAAACATTTACAAGTACTTTTTTTAACCCTTCTTTGTCACAGAAGCTACAATTATAAGGGGACGCAAGCTTTACGCTACCCTCTGCTCCCATTCCTCCGGAACGTACAGCCAACAAAAGGGGAGAATGGGGCTCAGATGGGGGAAGATGGAGATAGAGCACCCACACTTTGGAACTGGAGCCCACTGAGATGTGGATAAACCATAGCTCCTTGGGGGACCCTAGAACAGCAGCTAAATTCTTCCAGACTCATCATGGGCTTTGAGAGATATTAACAATACAGCTATACATGAACCTTGGTCCCATACGGAAAATACCATTCTCATGCATCAACATAGACGTTGGCTATCTAGAACAAAACTTTCACATCCTTATCTTGAACATAAACCAAATAATGGCTAATGCTCTGCATTTTTCAAATTAGCAACTTCATTCATTGTGCTTTTGTATTTTTTAAATTCATATAATTACAGTTTTATGCTTATATCACAACAACATTGTAACCATATCAAAGCTAGAAATTCTGGTTTCCTGGCATGAATTCCAAGACTAGAAAAATTCAAAAAAGCTTAGAAACTGAATAACTTGCATTTGCCAAGTACTTGCAATTTACAGCTTAAATAATTAAATCGGTCTTATCTATCTTTAGAACCATAACACACAGCACATGCCTGGCACAGAACTTGCCCAGGTCAACTGATGTCTATATATTTGTCCTAACTATTCTTACTGGGAAAAATAAGCCAATATTAGATCTGATACAAACAAATTAGTAAAAATATTTGAACACACGAGCTTACTAAATTACTCTCTAGTAAACAAATGTATTATCACATTTTTTGTCAAAATGCATATATAGGTAACACAAAATAAATTTAATGGTACTGTCCCTGAATTCCATAAGGTCATAATCTAAAGCAGAAAATAATGAAATCGACAAACTTATGAAGAATAAATGTGCATTTAATCTATTCCATAATAGGCTATAAAAGTGTCTGGCATCAAGGACTGAGGTCCCCCACATTTACTGGCCGGAAGATGAATTGGCCAACCTGCCAGCCACACACACTGCGCTATTCAAGCCTGCACATCTCAAAGTAATGGCGCAAAGCTCAGGGCAAGCCCTGCTGGGCAGACCTGAATTTCAAACCAGGCTCAGGAGACGAGCAAACATCAACACGATCACACACCAGTCACTCACATCTTCCATTCCTAATCAGGGTTTTCAAAGGAATTCCTAAAGGGATTGTGAGTCACAGAATGGATGGAGAAAATGTAATTATGCTACTTTAAAACAAAATCAAATTGCCAAAGTATATATCTAAGGAGAAAAAATATCTTTATATAATTCCTTTGAAGCCTTTGGTGAGCAAAAGGAAAATTTTCAGTAGTGCAGATAAATGGACTAATGTTCCTAACTGACAAATAGTAAGTTACATGTGCCATCACCATCCTGTTTCTTATCAAGAAGCAGTGCATTTTCAGAAATAGCCACTTTTTAAAATAGCATCAAAAATGACTTCCTTTGCATTATGCTATTCTTTTTCCAAATATTTGGTGGAGGGAGAGAGAGAGAGCGCATGCGAGAGACAGCACTCAAGCAGGCAGGTATAAACGGCAAGGCTTTTCTCTGTGGTCTCCATTACCATTACTGAGTGTAATTGAATGTATTAGCAGGTCTCTGTAGGAATGTGATATGCTAACACACTCTAATTTTCATTAGTTTCTCAAAACTGTCACGTGAGGAATTTGAAATATGTGCATGAGAGAAATTAATAATGGCTGGTACCAAACAAAAATATTAAATTGGTTTAAAATGAAAAAAAAAAAAAAGCAGAACTTGCTTATGAAAAGGCAGATGCTTAAATCATACTCAGGAAAGCACTCTGATGACAGCCTACCATTCATATTCCTGAAACAGCTGCTGTGCAAAAGAGTGAGAATGAATCCATAAGTCCTCACGTCCCCATCACGGTGAACACCGTTTTACTGCACAAGGGTGGATTTAGAAAACCTAAAAATGTTCATGAGATGGGAGGGTTCTTTTTCTTTTTCCAAAATGAAAAGCTGTACAACCCTCAGCTAAGTCTTGCCAGTTAGACTGTATGTTTTCCTAGCTCTGCTAGGATGTAAATACTTGGGCGTATTTGGGGAGTCACAAGATGGTAAGAGCTTTCTAGCCTTTTGTCCCTTACATCTAATAAGCACATTTGGGTCTCCTTATATAAAGTATTTCATTCCATCCTTGAAATAACCCAAAGGGTGATAAGCAGGTATTATCATCCTCACTCTACAGATAGGAAGGCTGAGGCTCAAACAGATGAAGTCGTACTTGTCCACAAGTTCACCAAGAATCTGGAGCTAAAATGAGCTTATTCCATTAAATGTAAGGTTTATGGGGAGCCTGTTGTGCCCCACAGAGGCACTCCTCACCAACACAGGCCCTGGGATCTCCTCTCTGCTTAACATGGGGAGGGCTTGGCAGATGGAGCCCTGTTGCCTGGAGAGTTTTGGCTGGTCCCAGAGAACGATGGCTGTCTAGCACTTGGGCTGTCCTGTGCCATGTGACTCCATATGAGCTCCATGGGCTTCCAGCCCCCAGATCTCAGCCTGCTGGGGGCCACTACCACTCCTAAAGAGTTGTCACTTCTTCTTCTTTGTCCTCACATGGCTAGAGCATTATTGCCTGAGATGAGTGAGTCTAAGACACATTCCTTTCTTCATCCAAGATGATGTCTTTCTAAAAAAATTTCCCCCTATGTCTGTTGTTTGGTCTGAACTGAAAGGTATTTGAAATTAGTCTGGTGACCATAATACAACATTAGGCAGCAACAGGTGACTCTTGGGTCTCAAGTGTTGTTCATCAAGGGTTTAGATCACACTGGAAATAAAATTTAACATTTGGTAATGATCAAACACATGACTGACCCTTTATCAGGATTATTAGGTGTAGAAAAGTTAAATAACTTGAGAAGCTGACTCTTCATCCAGGTTTATCTGACCCTAGAGGCCAAATGATTAACCACAGGGCAACACCACCTCTAGCTACCATGCCAGGCACTGGCCACAAAAAAATTAATAAAAAGTGACAGATGCAGAAATCCAACAGCAGATATCTTATTTTAACAATCCAGACCAGGTGACATTTAAAAAAAAATGAGAGGATTCTGTAGTTTCATTCCTACAGTTTCACACAAGTGTCTTGACCACATGCTCGTCCCATTGAATTACTGGGACAGAGTCCAATTTTTCAATTTTCGATGAGGAAATCATCTCTGTTTGCTAAAAACATGATGGAACAACCTTATAAAATGGCATTTCTTGGTGTTCAGGGGAGTTAAATTCTTCTACTTATTACACAATTACCTTACATTCTCATAGCTCCTCAGCCTTTCTGAATATCTCAAATCAGTCATAATATCGTCTGTGAGAACTCCCAGATCATAGGTACAGTTGTCTGCTAGGGCACTCACTGGATTTTACTCTGTCTTCTAGTAATGTACAGTTGCATTGTCTTTCCTGACCAACACTAAACATCAAGCGAGCAAAGCCTTCACCACATGCATCTGTGTTTGTCCAACACCTACAACAGTGACTGGCACACAGTACACAATCAAACTGGTCATGGCTAGATAAATGAATGAAAGAATAAGTAGAGACTATTGTAATAGTCAGTCTTGCCACAATAGGTCTGTGTAACAAACCATCCCAATCCAGCAGTTTGCAATGTCAAACATTTGTTCTCACGCTCACGGATTTGCATAGTTGAGCTGATCCGAGTGAGCTTCAAGTTGAAAGTCAGCTGTGTAGGCTTCGGGAAGGTTGGCTCAAGTTGCTCCATATATACTCATTCTAGGGCCCAGACTGAAGGGTCAGTGGCTATTTGGGTATCCTCTTCTCATGGTGGGTCATCAATGCATGAAACACAAAGAGTGCAAACACATTTAAGGCCTCTGCTAACATCATGTCTCCTACTATTTCATTGGCTAAAGCCAGTCACATAAGCCCAAATTAGGGGCTAGAAAGCAACCACAGTGGGTATAGGCGAGATAGGAATATTTGATAACAATTATCCAAACCAGCCCAACTACGAAATCATCATGAAGTCAAAATAGACTGAAGGAAAAATAAAACTAGAAGTTTGGGAGATGCAACTAAAAATTACTTTAGAAAAACGTATAGACATCAGAGTCAGTAATACATAGTTCAAATTCCAACCTCACTTCTCATATGTAAAACTGGGAATATTCATAGGTCCCACCTCATAGGATTATTAAGAAGACAATAAAATAGTCCACATAAAATGTTTTAGCACAGTGCTCTGAGCACCAATAAATGGCTATTTTTCATGACATTTTAATATGTGTTTGATAAACGTTCATGATTATGATGCTGGTGGTGGTGGTGACTACGGTGAGGATGAGGATGAGGATGGATGGCGACAAGTTACAAATTCCAATTATTCATAAATGAACTTTCATTCAAATGGCTGAGTCAAACTTCAACAATTTCAGGGTATCTATATAGTACAAACTCAACAAACAAAGTATGTGCACAGTTGCCTGTGCCAAAATTTTCAATGTGATCCATGACGGGCACCCTAAAATTGTGGCTCTTCCTCAAACTGCCAGTGCGTGTCTACGGATGTCTGCATTTGCCCATTCCCACTCCATCCACAGTCCCACGTGCTCCACTGGGGGGCTTTGTGCCTCGTTTTTTTTTTTTTTTTTTTTTTGTCCTTTTTTATTTTATAGTCAAACCATTTCTCTCACTTTCCCTTTCATCTCTTCCCTAAACAACCTTTACTCTGTCAAAGGCAAGAAAGCACGACTCACTTTCTCCACGTTTACTTCCATAGCATCGATTCAACAATATTGCCTGTGTGTTATGTTGCAGCTGCTGCAGGCTATGTTGTAGAAATACAGTTTTTTCCCTAGGAGGGATAAAACACCACTCCCCTCAAAATAGTTACAATCTAGTGGAAGAGATAAAAGTTCAATGCCTTAAGAAAATGAAAGAACCAAAATGAGGTATATCCATATAATGGAATATTTTTCAGCCATAAAAAGGAGTAAGTACGGACACATGCTACAATATGGATGGACCTTAAACACGTTACGCTAAGTGAAAGAAAGCAGACACAAAAGACCACATACTGCATGGTTTCCATTTATATTAAATGGCCATAGGAGGCAAATTTACAGAGACAGAAAGCTGCTAGCAGTGGGGGTGGAGACAAGGACGGAGCTGAAGAGAAACGGGGATCGATTACTAAGGGATATGGAGTTTCTTTTTGAGGTGATTAAAATGTTCTCAAATTGGTTGTAGTGATGGTTACACAATTCCGTGAATATATATATTTTTATTTTTTTTTATTTTTTATTTCAGCATATGACAGGGGTACAAATGTTTAGGTTACATATATTGCCTTTGCCCCAAACCATTAAACTGTACTCTTTAAACGAGTGAATGGTATGGCATGTGAATTATATCTCAATAAAACAAAAAGAGAACATGAATACAGGTTTTTGAGCACACACAAAATGAAAGAACGAAGGAAAAGAAGAAGAAAAGGAAGGAGAAGGATCAACATCCTAATTTTCTGGATGGCTGTAAAAAAAAATCATTATCTGAAATTTTAGAAATATATGCAAATTACAAGATCAAGTTCAATGCTCTGCACTGGGGCCGTTGTCGGTTGGCCTCCAGAGGAAATTACTTCCACACTAATATCAGTCGTTTCCTTTATTTGGAGAAGTAGCGGTTGTCAGCCCGCGGCGTGCGAGGGTCCTCCCGAAGGCTGTCTCTGCAAAACCGGACTGTGCTAGTGTGAGCAGAAGCTGTCCCTGGTCACTCCCAATCCACTCAGCAGCCAGCAAAGCTAATAATGTCATCGGCTATCTTTCCCCTTGGCAACAGAGGAGCAAGAAACCACAGCCTGAAGGAGCCCTCAGGTCAGGAAACTTCACAAAGAGAAGCAGTAGCAGGAGGTGCCAGCTGGAGTTTTTCATCTTTTCAAAGCAAGTGGCCTGCAATTCCAGGGGAAGTTTATCTATAGTAATTACTGCAGTTTTAAAACAAAAGAACGAGGCATTTTGCATCTAAAATGCTGTATTTGGTTTATTTTGGAACAAACTCCATCAAGCCTTGGACATTAACATTGAATAAGGTGGGCTCTCGTTTTGGTGTAATCCTTAAGCATCCAAAAAACTAAAACTGTCTGTATTTATTTCTGCCATTTGATTCAATTTATCTCTTCATCCAAGGGTTACAGTTGAATGCTGACGGACCAAATTTTATTCTTTTTTGTTGTTGTTGTTCTATAGCACCTATGATATAGAAGGTACTTAATAAAGAGAAAAGAAGGAAGGGAGGAAGGGAGGAAGGAAGCAAGGAGAGACGGGAGGGAGGACGGGAGGGAGGTTGGTTATTATTTTTAAAAGAACATTAGCCATTTACATACACTTTCAAATTTCACTGCTCAATAATAGGCTAGAAGTGAACAGTCAACACCACAGTCTTTGGTCACAAGACCTGCCTTGATCCTGCGGTCTGAATCACCCCTGACCCTTAGATCCATTCTTTGTAACGAATAGATTAAAAAAACTAGAATTATTTTGTTAAAAGAAAACCCAGGCATTGTGACTGTTACAAAACTCTTCAATGGGTCAGTATTGAACTCAGGTCCTCCAGGGCACATCACTGCTATCACTCCCGATGGTGACAATGGCAGTCACGATGCCCTCCTGTCTTTCCTCAGTGCTGGGAGGAAGTGGCACAAACCGGAGATCCTCGATGCACCCCCACAAGAAGAAACCACACGGTCAGGAACCCACAGATTGCAGTTCATGTAAAGTTAAAGGAAAGAAGAAAAAAAAAAAACTACCTCTGACACAGAGGAAGTGCTTAACAGTTGTCATTACCATGCTGGGCACAACAGTTCAGGTGGATTCTGACCACCAAACAACATGTGATCATCTGTTGCCCTGAACTAGACATCATCATTTTACTACTTTCAACTAGCATTTCCTTTAATAAACTCCAAACCTCTCTCAGACAATGCTGCTAAACTAAATCTTCTGTCTTGCATGTACATGACTGGCCTTATTAACCTAAACCGAAGCTTTTCACCCATCCTCACTGAATTTCATCCTATTGGATTTCCTTGTCATTCTACCCTTTTCAGACCTTTTTGAAGTTTGATTTTGCTTTCCAATACACTACTGTTTCCCCCAGCTTCATATTCAGGAATTGATCACCAATATCTTTACCTACTCAGGAAATTTTAAAAATACGAAGCTTGAGAAATGCTCATGAGAAATAGAGCATGAAGACCTGGGACATTCCACTGAAGAATGCATTCTAGATTGACATCTATATGCTACTGAGCATTCCTTGGGTGTGGTCACTCCATCCATTATGAGCCCGAGCAAAGATGCTACCGTACAGGCTGGTGGTTTTCCGTCTCTTCTCTACATGGGCTCCTCCTGGGTTCCCTGGGCTGCAGGAGAAGGCAGCAGAGTGAGGGCCCCTCTCCCTGTTCCCAAGACAGCTCTGTCTTTTTCTTTTCTTATGAGTGGGGGGGGGGCATAGTACATTTCCTTATGATCTTATGTTTGAAAAAATTCTTTTGTGCTCAACAAATCACTGAAAACGATTGATTTATCTCCCTTCCTATCATGAGAATATCATGAGATCCTTGGACAAATGCCTTTGAAGTCCAGACAGACCGTACTGACCTTTCCTTTGCTATCACCCCAGCAATCCTATCATCAAAGCAGGAAGTCTTAGCAAATCCATGTTGGCTTCTGTGATCTGCTGCTTTTTTTTCCCCCTAACTCTCAAAATATGTTTAAGAATCTGTCTTACACTGGAGTTGGAATGGGTATAAAGTTTATCACTTTTGAAAACAAGGGCTACATTTGCCAAACCACAGAATTTTAAAAATTGTATTTTGTAACCACAAATCCTTAGAAATAATTACTAGTGATCTAGAAATATGATTTTTCAAATTCTTTCCTCATGTTAGATTGCAAATTAAGTCATCCCAAGTTGTTTGATGGAACCAGAGGCTCTTTTATACCCTCTATTTGGGGCCTCCTTCGCCATTAGCTAAAGCCAGTGACTAGATTAAAGACCCTTCATCAACATTAGGGAAAACAAATAGCAAGCAAATCCACCAGCAACGTTTGTTGGACCACAGCTATAATATTTTCATTTGTGAGGAACTATACGTTTTCATAGACTGAAAATATTTACTAGGCCTTTCATTCAGTGTTCAGTAACTATTTTGAACAAATCCCAGGCACTGGAATACAATGGTCTGTAATATTAATCCTTTTGCACACAGAGATGTGGAACAATAATCTACTGGCAGGGAACATCTGTACAAAGATAAAGTAGAATACCAGTGGATTGTAAATAGTGTTTTTAAAACTCTAATAAAATTTCATCTTTGCCAGTAGCTTGCTCTCTTTCGAAACAAATTTCATCCAGGTATAAGGCAGGCAATACTTCAGGCTGTCATCCAAATACAGAGAAATTTTCACTGCAGATTTACCAGGGAGCACTGCAAAATCTAGACTGGGCATCATAAAAAAAACACAGGAAAAAGGGAG
This sequence comes from Lepilemur ruficaudatus, assembly GCA_963574885.1. Classification (NCBI taxonomy): domain Eukaryota; kingdom Metazoa; phylum Chordata; class Mammalia; order Primates; family Lepilemuridae; genus Lepilemur; species Lepilemur ruficaudatus. The sequence continues at coordinate 24,890 of CAUYRT010101128.1, read as the reverse complement.
GATAATTATGCAAAGCCAACATTTGAATGCGTCATGTGTGGCTGGCAGACTTCTCCTGACTCGCATTAATATTCACATCGGGCGCTGTGTAACGATGCCATTCAGAACGGGGATGGGGAGCAGGAAGAGGTATAGAGGCAATCAAAAAATAATTTATTGCGATAGAAATATTCCTCCTTTTGAAGCATCATTTTAAAAAAGAAGACACTTCCCCCCCCCCCGTTCCTAATTTTGCTAACTAGATTCTCTTTCCTGTCAAACCCCCAAGTGCTCATTATGAGGACATATAAATTGGTTATGGTAAAACAACCCCTACACAAAATGTATATCACTCGGTGACAACCACGCTGGACATCTAAAACCATCAGACTGCGTTAAACCTGGCAAAGGCCTTCGGTTGGTCAGGAGGTGCTTTCCTAAATGTTTTTATCCGGTTTACCCAGGTAACTTTTGAAACACAGAAAGAAAAAGAAGTGCCTCCTCGCCCATCTTCTATACTCCAAATCTGCCCAGATCAATATTCAAATTAAAATTTCTCTCCTCTCTGCTGGATATGAGGTTAAAAAAAAAAGAATTTCTTAGGAATTAGAAATCTTCAGGTTATTTCCAACATCGAATTTAAAAGTTAAAGCCTCTCCTCCTTAGGTAAGTATTTCCTGAGTGGTGCCAAGGCCATTGCCTCTGTGACATTAGTAAAGGGATGGGGTTCCACATAAAACCTAAAGTACTTATTCCTTTAGTAAAGACCTAGAGAAAGAAAGAGGAGGAAGAGGGCAGAATAACAACAGAAAAACAGCAACAACAACACACAATTTTGAGCACTGTTTATGTGCCAGACACTACACTAAGTGCTTTAAATGCCTTTTTTTTTTAACTCCCAAAGGACCTTACAAGGTAGATACTATTATTATTCCCATTTTAGGAATCTGGAAACTGACTGGATAATTTTCCATGGTTATATAGGGTTTATCTAAAATACATAAGACTCACACTAGTTACAAAGGTTAAATCTATTTTAGAGTACATACTGAGGGATGGGGCAATTATGAACTAAAATATAGATCAGAAAAAGTTCAGTAACTCTTGGTTGACCCAAAAATACTTCCAAGAGAAAAGACATGAAAGCAATTGGAATTTTTGAGGCTGAATAGTACCTCTAACAATTACAGTGGCTTAAGTAAGCAGGGGTTTAATATTCTTACACACAGCAAGATGTTTTGAGATAGGTGGCTTCTGGTAGTGGTTCAATAATGTTAGGTCCAATGACACTGCAATCCTCTTGGCCATTTCCTCATGGTAGCAAGAGAACTGCTGCAACTCCAGCCATCATATCACATTCAAGGAAGTGAGACTGGCACTGCCAAATGAATACATCACAAAAGCAAAAGCTTCCCCTGCCCCCAGTCAGAAGACTTCCACTTAGATCTCATAGGTCAGAACTAAGTCCCATGGCTACCTTTCACAGCCAAACAAGGTGAGGAGTATGGAACAGGATTATCATGACTGATTTTAATGCACTATCTGGAGCTGGGCACTCTGCTGCCTGGAACGAAAGCAAGGCTGGGACCAGACGTGGAGTTACCTCAGTTTGCCTCAGTGCCTTAGGGGTCAGCAATCTTTTTCTGTAAAAAGCCAGATAGTCAACATTTCAGGCTTTGAAGGCCACATACGGTCTCTGGCACATACTCATCTTTGTTTTTGTTGGTTTTCTTTCTTTCATGAGCCTTTAAAAATGCTTAGTTTGTGAGCTATCTAAAAATAGGCCTAGGAGTCGGGCTTTACTGTGCTGACCTGTGGGGTGAGGCTCTGGACGCAGAAGGCAGTGCTGGAAAAGCTCAGGTTCGCTAAGGCTGTTTACAAGCCGCGACATTTCCCTGTATCTACATTTCTATCTTTTCAAAAGAATTAAGACCGGAGTTAGGAAAGCCAGATTCCTAGACGGTTCCCCTAGTAAATAACCGAGTGACTTAACACCCAAGTTAAGTAATTTCAGTAACTCACCTAATAATTTGATTTCCTCCCCTCTCGGCTTTATCCTGCAAGGTGAGAGTTAGACTCGGTGGGCCCCCATCCCCTTTCGCACGAATGTGGAGTCATCCTGACATCACGAAAGCACATAAAACGGCAGCAGCTGCCCTTACCATGATGACTAAAAGCCCAAACAGTGGGAACAGCATGTCTACAGTAACCACAGAATATTAGCAGATTGGTTCTAAATCCCTGGGGAGACCTGGGCCCTATTCACGCAGAGAGTCACCAATAGTCACGTGGACCCTTCACAGACCCCACACACCACCCCCACCAATGGAGCACTTGGCCTGGAATAAGAGGGACCCCTTTCTCTTGGTCTCCATACTTCAGTGTCACCCTGTCTTTCCCCTGGAGGGGGACTGGGTGCTGAGCCAGAGGAAGACTGCCCTCAACAGTGTGTAATTTTTTGTTTTTAATTTTAAAAACTCAAGCTCTTCTTACACTCTCCCTATAATCTATCCTTGTTTGCTTGAAAACAAAAGTAATGGTTTTGATTACTTCACATTAAGCAAAACTGATGCTCCAGACAGCTGAGCCGTGGTTCCTGTGGCCTGTGTTCTTTGGGACACTTTCGCATCCCCTGGGGGCGGGGTGGGGGTGTGGGCGGGGTGAGGGAGTCATCCCCAACCAGGACCCTCAGCCAGGCCTGCTGGGCGCCACTTTTAGGTTAGTTGTAAGCCCAACTAGGGCCTTTTAGACTCTTTCTCCCTTTTGATTTCAGAATTATAAAGATTTAGAATGCAAAATAATTTTGTCCAGAACATAAATACAATGAAAAATAATTGTATAAGCCCCAGTTAAATTTCTATCTAATTGAAACACCCTAACTGCTCAATCTTACTTAAATTTAATTGCCCTTTGAAATCTTCGGTGTTCAGATACACCAGGCATAATACAGCCAGAGTTTTGATGAGCAAATCTTATTTTTCCACAATACACTTTGTTTTTTAGAAAGAATTGTTGCAAGTATCTGCTGAGTTATATTATTTCCTTCAGTGAAAGTGTTCTAGCAGGAAAATAAATCATGAAAATAGCAAAGATAACATCTGATTACTCCATCTAGTCCGTCCCATGTATGTTTCAGTGGGGAAGGAGGCAGCACAAACTCCTCTGACAATATTTGCTGAAGTTCAAAGCATAGCATGTGTTCTAAAATATGGAAATGCAACTTTTTGTCAAAGTCTGTTGATATTCAGATAATGATTTTAACATTAAAATGATCTGTCATATGTGGCCAGTTGTTAAGAAGAATCCCATTGTGTGAGGGAAATCACTGGAAGGGAATAGCTAAATGAGCGCTAGGAGTGGTGGACATGCTCTGGGGTGTCTGTGAACATGTGAGGACCCGGCTTGATGCCGCTGTCCCCACACAGCTGTCATGCTCGTCAACTGCAATGTCATGATGCTGGGCAGCTAATTAAGTCAGGCCAGACTGTCTGTCCAAGAATGTGGGTTAGGACCAGGTGACTACTCACCTGTGGTCGGTCTCCTGAACAAGCGGTGGTGTTGAGCAGTCATTTCCTGCCCCAGGGCTGGACGAGGGGAGAAAGCCAGTTTCCACCAGGAATGAGAGGCAGAAAAAAGTTCTTGGTGCCTTTGACAATCCTGGGCTTCATCCAGGAGCTTCGGCTGCCTAACCTTGGTTTCTGAAAGATACTCCTGGAGACTTATAATTGATCCTTTTTTGGAGCTTAAATCAGTTAAGTTACTTTCTGTTATTTGTATTGAAAAGAGCAGGACTGAGTACAGTGGGCCCTCCATATCCTTGGGTCCCACATCCCAGGAGTCAACCAACCACAGATAGAAAATATTCAGAAAAATAAAAAATAACAATACAACAATAAGAATAATACAAATAAAAAACAATATAATAATTTATGTAGTATTTACATTGCATTAAGTATCATAAGTAATCTAGAGACAATTTAAAGTATACAGAAGACATGAACAGAAACTTTACCAAAGAAGATAGACTAATGGCCAACAAACATATGAAAAAATGCTCAACATCTCTAATCATCAGGGAAATATAAATCCAAACCACAATGAGACATCACTTAACTCCAGTGAGAATGGCTTTTATCAAACAGTCCCAAAGTAACAGATGCTGGCATGGATGTGGAGAGATAGGAACACTCTCACACTGCTGGTGGGACTGCAAACTAATACAAACTCTGTGGAAAGCAATATGGGGATACCTCAAAGAAATACAAGTAGAACTACCATGTGATCCAGCAATCCCATTCCTGGGCATCTACCTAAAGGAAAAGAAGACATTCTATAAAAAAGACACCTGCACTCAAATGTTTATAGCAGCACAATTCACAAAGATTGCAAAGATGTGGAAACAACCCAAGTGCCCATCAATACATGAGTGGATTAGTAAAATGTGGTATATGTGAACCATGAAGTACTACTCAGCCATAAAAAAATGGTGAACGACCTATTGTATTATCCTGGGTGGAGCTAGAGCCCATTCTTCTAAGTGAAGTATCATAAGAATGTAAAAACAATCACGTGTACTCACCATTAAATTGGTACTAATCGAGCAACACTTACGTGCACATATGGAAGCAACATTCACAGGGTGTCGGGCGGTGGGAGGGGGAGGAGGGGATAGGTAAATTCGCACCTAATGGATGCAGTGCATGCTGTCTGGGGGATGGGCACGCTTGTAGCTCAGACTTGGGTGGTGCAAAGGCAATTTATGTAACCAAAGCATTCGTACCCCCACAATACTCTGAAATACACACACACACACACACAAAGTATACAGGAGGACGTGTGTGGGTGATAAGCAAACACTACCACATTTAATATCAGGAACGTGAGCATCCACGGATTTTGGTACCCACAGGGAGTCCCCAGCCAATCTCCCAGGGATGTTGAGGGACAACCAAACACTGCCCAGCCCTGGGAATGCCGGGCTCTAGCTGACGAGGCAGAATCCGAAGGAAAACCAGAAACACAACCTGGTCAAAACTCTTCATCTTCCCTCTTCATCTACCTGCACCGGCACAATCACATGTTCCTCCTCCTTTCCCACATTCTTGTTAATCATTTTATCAGTTTGGATATGTTTGGCTGAAAGTAACAAAATTCTAACAGTGCAGACATGCATGATCTCGCTTAGCAAACAGTCTGAAGAGCCACAGTTCCACGGTTGGTTCCAACAATGTCCAGGCTCTAGATCGGCTTCTCCAAGACTCTCTTGGTCTCCCCATCTCCCCTTCATAGTCCAAAGCTGCCTGCCCCAGGTATCATGATAGTACATAACATCTCCACAAAAGAGGGAGGGCAGGGAGCAAAAGGGCCACCCCTCAGCTGCTCTCTTTGGGCAGAGAGCCCTGGCTGATTTTTCCGTTTTATTTAGTTGGTTGAGCAGGGCTGGTCACACATCTATGGCCGGACCAACATTAGCAAAGGGAAACAAATGGCCTTGGCTGACTTCAGGCCAGTCGTGACTCATTCCCTGGGACTGGAGGTAGCTTCTTCTCAGCAAGAGAGCCCGGGGATGGGTGGACAGTGGCTGCAGCCGTGAGCATCATCCAGTCTCCAGGCTCTAGACTCTGACATCATCCCTGATTCTCTTGTCCTCTCGCCCCACCTCCACCCTTGACTTGCGCACACTGGCTGTCCCCAAGCAGAAGTCGAGCATCTTTGACTGTCTACCCAGACACCCCCGGCACCTATCCAACCTCATGATCTCACTGCCACTGTTTTAGTTCATTATTTCTTTCACATAAAATTTCAAAAACCTTCCCCAGTGTTTTCTCATCTCCAGCCTCTCTCCCCTTTTTTAATCTGAGAAGTATATCAAAGCACATAAGAAGTTTTGCTTAGAGTGTATCATTCTGTGAACAAACCTCCACCGACTCCTCCAACTTCAGAATAAAATTCAAGCTATCAGCCTGACATGTAAGACCCTGCATGATGACACTGCAACACACCTTTCTTATTTATTGCCTATTTGCAATTTACTTTATTGCTTGCAACACACACACACACACACACACACACACACAGAAACAGTCTTTGTTCCTTCTTCTAACCTTGTCTCCCTTCTAACTCCTCCTCATGCACACAATCCCAATGTCCAAATCTAATCCCTCTTTAAGAAAGTGTTCTTACCAGTTTCACACAGACACACACATGGACACACAGAGAAAGTGAAGCTCCAAGGTAAACTTCCAAGCCAGCCAGGCACTTCTGGCAGGCCAATAACCGAGGAGATGGCTATTTAATTACCTGCATGTGAGTCCCATCACACACAGGTGGAAAAAAGCTGTGCTTTAGGGCAGACAGTCTCCTGCATGCAATCTCTCTGGGTCCTTCTAGAAGTGTTTTCTCCCTCTGAATTTATCTTATGGCTCTTATGCCATGTAATACTTGTGCCTTGAAGCAGACTTAGGCATGCCTGCATCTTATCTCCCCGACTACTGTAAATTCTCTGAAGGCAGAATTCCTGCCGGGCTCTGCATGTAACTGGTGCACAATAAATACAGGTTATAGGAATGAAAGTGCAAGTCAGGCGCTGTGAACTGTGGTCTTCATTCCGAGAGCAGAGCTAAGCAGAGAAGTGGTCAAAGCTGAGCATCTAAAGGGTCACACAGGAGCGAGGCTGAGGCTAGGACTCGCGAGCAGAAGAGACAAGAAGCGTTCTGCAGACAGGCACAAGTGCGAGAAGAAAATGTGCAAATCAACTACGCAGGACTGTGCTCAGCGTTGCAGAAAGGAGCAGAAAGCAGGTCGTGGAAAGGAAAGATGGAATCCCGGGCGGTCCCTGGGCAGGGGAGGGCACTGTGATGCTGAGGACAGTTGCGCTGCTCTTCCGCACAAGGGCTACATGCGGCTCCAAGACAAAACACCAACGTTCGATTGATTTAGAAGAAACAAATCCTGTAAGTAGAAGCTGTTGATCAAATGACTTGATAATGACACCTGGCTCTGTTCTGTTCCTGACAACTTGCTTTATTTTGACCTCGAATATCTTAATCACTGATTTTCAAGCACTGTCCTAGGTCTAGCCTGCTTACCACGTGCTTCCAGCCCAGGGTTCCATTTAGTTCTGCCTTCCTCCCAGTCTCTTGGCATCTGGCCCCCAACCCCCACCACTCTGTCTCAAGCGCTACTAAGTATCCCCAGCGCTGAGCCATTTCTCCATCTTTAGGTTTAAACACAGGCCAGTCAATTTCTCTGCTCTTATCCTTCCTCCAGCTAGATTTCAATGTCCCTGAGCACTGGGCGGTCTCTGACTGATCCAGGCACCCCCAGCGCCCAGCCCCGTGCTAGCATATTCAGAGCACTCCGCAAGTGTTGAGGAAGTAATGTAACCTTTTTGCCTTAGTTCTATCAGTTTCCTCTCCTATAAAATAGATGCTATTGGGAGGATTACAGGAGTTAAAACATTAAAAAGTAGAGTGTTCTGGCATATTCTAAGCATTCAATAAAATTTAGCCATTATTATCAGATACTCAATAAAATGTTTGCTGAATAAAAGACTCAATTAACATTGATATAATGACTGAATCAATATTAAAAATTAAACGGCTCACTAGCCCGTTAAGTTTTATCTTTTAAACACTTTCCCACTGAATTTGTATCAGCAAGCCTGTGTGGTAGTGACAGAAATAGGTATTATTGTTGTATACAGAGCACCTGCTCGTCACAGAGCCGGAATGCCACTGGAAGTACGGACTCTACAGAGGGCAGCATCCAAATTCCATCTCTCCTAGCCCTAAACCCGTGCTCTTTCCTAGCATCCAGGATGGTGTGATGAGTTTTGCATGTGACACAGTGGAGAAAGTGACCCCCATAAGCTAATGTAACCCAGCGTTTGTTTCCGGCATCTGCCACAGCAATTTCAATTAGCTTCCAGAATAGATGCTGCCGTGTAGCTGATGCAGCAATTTCCATTTAAAGCACTATGGAGCAATTTCATTTCATAAAGCCATCCCTGCAGCTTACATTCAAGAGCATGCCACATTTGTGAAGATGGAAATGGCATAATTATGTTCTAAGTAGGGTCTATAAGTCACAAACCAATTCCAAAGGCCAATGAATCAGAAAAGTTGCTTCTGCCAGGTATCTTTTGCGGTAAATGGAGGCCCGGTGGCATGGCGGCCAGGGCTGGACACACAACCGACACAAGACATCCTGCTTTCATTGAAGTTCCTGAGTGTTTCCCGCCTGGTTTTCAAGGTACACTTTCAGGAGAATAATTTTTCTTAATAACCCTTTGAGTTACCATAAGTCCATGCAAATCTCCCATTCAGAGGCTAGCATCGTCTCCTATCAGGTGTAAGACCCACCTAGAGGAAGAATATCCGCAGTGCCTCTCCTGTAGCAGAGAAAGAGAGGCCGTGCCCACAGAAGAGCCTCAACCAGGTCAATTCCCATCATTAAATCACAGATGAGAAACTTTTGTCCCAAAATTTCAACTGATTTGTTATTGTTTCAAAACAAGGGAACAAAAATTATCTGAACCATGTCTCACTCCCTCTCTGTTTACTAATTTATATTCTGAAATTATCATATGACAAGTGAATAGAACTATCCTAAAGCCAAAAAGCAAGAGGAGGAGTATACTCACTGCTACTGCCTAATAGAGGGATCACAGTGACCACAGAAGCCCCAGGAAAGGAGGGAGGAAGGAGAACACTCACTGAGCGCCTATTACATCCGGGCTTTCAGTTTGTCGAATCACTCAGTCCTCATAGGGCTCCCCATCAAAGGCAGACGCTAATAGCTCAGCTTTTCCAGATGATGACACAGAGCCTCAGAAAGGTTAAGGCAAAGGCCCAATGTCACACAGGTTGTGGAGGGTGAACTGAACCACACACGTGACCAGCTCTTCATTCCCCAGGCCTTCCTTCTGCAGCATTTTCTTTTAGCAACATAAAAACCAAGATGAAAGTCATGACCCCTCCTCCAGAACAGCGGGATTACAGAGGAGGAATGTTTTATGCCTTTGGTATATTGCAAAGGCAATATAATTTGTGGTCAATATAATTTATTTATTTAAAAAATACTCAACTGCATACACTTTTCGGTTCACAAAAAATATAAATCATTCCAGCCAATATTTTCATATCACTCTGTTGAGGAAGATATGTTTATAGTGACACACATTTCAGGCACAGTTCAAAGAACTAAACATTTATTAATATTTGGATTTTGCTAGTATGGTATTCTTCAGCTATTTCTGGAGGCCTTTTATAAATGAGTTCACAGTCATGAATGAAATATTTTTCATTTATTCATATTATTTATTTCTCCCCAATAAGTAAAATCTCAATTTTTCTCAATTGTATTAATTTGGATGTAAATAAAAATGATTACTTTTCCCCAAGTAATAGAAAATAGGTGCCCAAAAGGCACGAGACAAACATCAGTGATCTATTTTTAAGTTAACAACTATTTAAAGGTAGGTATTTATTGAATCTAATCTTAAAATCAGAACTATAATGTATTCACATTGGCATTAATAGAGCCTAATTTTAAATTTCAATGAGCTTTTAAAAACCAGAAATATAAACTGTAAAATCAGGGCTGGGTGTCTAACATGCTTTGTTTGACTGTGTTGGTTTTTTAAATGTACTGTTCTACACATATACTTTCATTCTGCTTAGCTTTTTTATTTTTTTAAATTGCAGTATACTTTATATACAGTCATCCCTCAGTATCCATGGGGGATTGGTTCCAGGACGCTCAAGTTTCTGATGTAAAATGGCATAGTATCTGCATTTGCATATGACCTACACACAACCTCCTGTAGAGTTTAAATCATCTCTAGATTACTTATAATACTTAATGCAATGTAAATGCTATGTAAATAGTTGTTATACTATATTGCAAAGGGAATAACGAGAAGAACAAAATGTCCGTACACGTTCAGTACAGATGAAATTTTCTTTTTAATATTTTCGATGCAGCGTTGGTTGAATCCACAGATGTGGAACCCAGGGACAGGGAGGGTCGACTGTACGGTAAATGCAAAAATCTTAAGTGAGTATGCAACCTGATAAATTTTTACATGTGTGCGTACCCAAGTACTCACTATCTACACGAAAACATAGCAAATCTACGTTCCAGAGAGTGCTCTTGGATGCCCTTCCCAGGCAATACTACCACTCCAATCTCGGGTAACCACTTTCCAATTTATAGCATCCTAGATTGGTTTTGCCTGGTTTTCATCTTCACGGACATGGGCTCTTAAGAATGTCTCTTTTGTGTCTGGCTCCTTTTCCTCAACATGGTGGTTCCGAGAGTCTTCCATGCTGTCGCATGTTATCAGTCATTCGCTTGTTTCTATCAGCTTGTCTTTTCATGGGCTGTCCTCTTGGTCTCGGGTGCTGCCTCCTTTGCCTCATAGATCCCGCTGGTACTGCTGAGTCACCCAATGCCTGTCCCCCCGTCACACGTTTCTTGATCTCCCCAGACAAAACTAGCAGTTCCTTTTCTGTGCATGTCATCTGCTGTAACATATTCCATTTGCCTCCCCTGGAGCACTGGTACTCACTGGGGCGGGAAGTGCCCCTGCCCCCGTTCTACAGAGCGGTCGCTGGAAGGAAAGGAGAGAAGACAGACCGCAGTCCTTAGTGGATGAATGTAACTGGGAGATCAAGAAAAGTGAGACCTAGTCTCACACCATTTTCCTTCCCTCCTTCCTCTGCTTCCTCCATCCCTCTCCCATCTGCTCTTCCTCCCCTTCCTCCTCCTCCATCCCTTCCCCTCCACCTCCCCCTCCGTTTATCTCAATCTCATCCTCTGCTATCTTTGCCTTGTATGTTTATTTTTTCTCTTCTTGGGTTAATCAATTTACTTGACAAACATTTAATGAAATTCATTATTACTCTCTGCGCAGACAACAGGTGACGTGCCTGCTGGTGAGTGTTCAGGGTATCGGGGGGAAGAAGAGTGGACTCAGGCATTGCCGTGAAAGAGAAGAACTGCTGGGAGCAGAGAACGGTCCCTCTGTAAGATCCTAGGTAAGTGCCCAAAGGCTTGACCAAGGAGGCCAGAAGTTTGACAAAGGGTCAGATTATCTTCCAGTGCCTAGTGTTCTAAGAGGATCGGGGGCTCAGTGAGGAAGGAAACCCATAGATTCACAGGATGAGGACCCATTGACTAGACACCCTCCTCCTGCACTGCACAGCTACTCTAGGGGGTGCAGGCAGGTGGGGATGGGCGACAGGGCAAGTGCCTCTGTAAAATATAATCATAATGAATTTTCAAAATAAAAGCTGAGACTTTAAATATGGTAACTTCAGAAAACGGAGAGAAGACTGAGTCCTGTCACTGGCTCAGACAGTGACGGCAGGTGTAAGAGAATGAAAGGAACTTAGATAACATGATGTAACTCAATTTATTTTATAAATGAAGACCATGGTCCAGAGAGGATCAGTGACTTATCCAATACCACACAGCAGGTTCCTCTGTGCTCCAGTGGTTTTCTAAAGCAGGAGCAGGATTGGAACAGGTAAAGAAATTTAACAAGAGAAATGTGAGATAGTAGGGAAGGTTAGAATAGAATACTAATGGAAGAAGAGTTTAGGCAAGTAGTTTGAGGCCAGATTATTTCAATGCCATATATTTCATTGACAAGTAATGAAGTGTAGACACCATCCTTGAGTACCAGTTATGGAATTAGGTTTTGGTTTTTAAATCAGAGAAAATTTAAAATATAAACAATGTTTGAGGCCATTAGATTGTCTAACAGTTGTACACATTGTGAGTTATTGGGCCGGTGGTGTTTTTAGGCCAAACAGGTCTCAGAATGGTACCAAACCCACAGCCTCTGCCGACAGACAGTGTCCCTTCACCTAAAGCACCACATGTTCACCATGTGACCTCCTGGGCCAGAGATGGGCGTTTGACACAACATCAGTTCACCTGCTCGCTGGGTGGCCATTAGGCAACAGTCTGGCCAACTAAACTCTATTACCCTTGCTTTGCGAGAGTCTGAACTTGAGACATATGATGACAGACAAACAATTGGTAATAAGAATAGATGCCAAAAGACATACATAGGAAACAGAATCGGAGAGAGAGACAGGGGCTCCACCAATGGCCTGGCGCTCTAGCAGGTATCAACACCTGTTGTGCTCAGGAGGTGGGGCGTAACCAGAGTCCCAGCTGTCTCCGAGCCTGATGCTGATCGGCCTTGTCCCAGATTGCATTTTCATCTCCCTAAGGCTTACTTAGTTGCATAACTGTTACCAGGATTCTAGCAGCCTGAGTGAGATTCCTGCCACAGATCCTTGTAAGCAGACTGTATGACTTCAGGTGACTTCAGGGAGTCTCTGTTCTTCCTGTGTAAATTCAACCAGCAGCCAAGCTGAAGACTGGCTCATCTCCAACCTCCCCTTCCCATTTCAGGCTATGAATAGCCCCGCTAAGGTCACAGCAGTTGTCCTTTGCTCTCCTGGTGACTTGTGACCAGCTCCCACTGTAATCCAATGCTCAATCTCTTCTTTCAAATCTCTCTGTTGCACTTTACATCTCAGGGTTTGTATCTGCTCACCCCAGAGCCAAACATCTGAACTTTCCACAGAGAACTCTGGCTTTCACGGACCCCAGTGGTTCTCCCTACGTCACCCTTTCCCCAGTGGCCACCCATCCCAGGCCATTCTTCTGGGCCCGACCCCAAATTCTGATCCAACCTTCTATTACCATGAGAGAAATGAGGGCCAGACCCTCACCAGAGTGACCAATTCAAGGATTCTGGTCAATCTGCTAAGACTGAGGCTGATCCTGATGCCCCTGGGACAGTGTGTGAAGGTCTGATTAAAAAGACTAGTGGGTGATTTGAATTTCAAAGATATTCTTGTGTTACTTTGCCACGTCCAGCAAGTATCTTACTTTAGCAAACTACTGGTAATGATACAAATTTCAATTCCATGCTTGAATTCAATTTTATAGGAAATATATTGCATAACAGATGGCAGATGGCAAAGGGGAGAGACTGCTCTAGAATCACACACATCCCTGGGGCACTGCTTCCATACAGCGTTGCCCAGCATGACAACTGCTCCCAGGAGTGTCATCACTGCACTAAAGCCAGTCATGTCTTGCATACAGTCTCTGTTGAGATGGGCCTTTTTTTCCCTCTATTTTTTACTTCAACAGGGTAGATCAGCTAGGAATAATAGAAACTGCGACGCACTAAATGGCTTCAGGTAAATTATCCATGTCTTTCCTTTCCCGGTGCGTTTGTCAGCCAGCCCAAATACTTTTCACATATAAATGTAAATGGAAGCCTGAACACGCACAATGTAAGACGTATAACAAGAGCTTTGTGCCCAGCATGGAAAGTATCTCATAAGTGAGAAAATTATGTTCAACGTTTACAGAGCACAGCACACAGCATAATGTGGGAGCTTCATGCTTTGTGGGTGGCTATTTCCCCAACTGTTTAATGAAAACAGCAAAAGCCACAAAAAGTTGTGTTCACTTGAACTGGACTGTTAGAAAAATTAAAGCCAGGTGTATCTGAGGAATAGAAATGTTTCATATGAGCCACATTGTTTTTTTCTCTGATCTGCTAAATATGTTCTCCTTTTAGCAATCCAGTAGAGACATGAAGCGATGTCTCTTAGGGAGTTAGTAGTTTGCTAGCAGTAGCAAAGTCCCACAGCCTGGGTAGCTTAAATGACAGAGATGTATTGTCTTATACTTCTGGAGTCTGGAAGTCCAAGATAGAGGTGGGCAAGGTTGGTTCCTTCTGACGGCTGTGATGAAAAAGTCTGTTCCAGGCCACTCTCCTTGGCTTGTAGGTGGCCATCTCCATGGTCACAATGGTGTTCTTCCCGTATGCAAGTCTATCCCTAAATCTTCTCTTCTTATGAGAATATGAGTCCTATTGGAAGAGGGCTCACCCTAATTACCTCATTTTAACTTGATCACCTCATTAAAGACCCTATCTTCAAATAAAGTCCCATTCTGAGGTACTGGGGTTAGGACTTCAGCATATGATTTTTGAAGAACATACAGTTAAATTCACAACAGGGAGTTTAACAAATGATAGCTTTTAAAGGTAGCTTTTACCCATTTGATATAGGAACACAAGTATCGTTTAAAAAGTGATCTCTTTCTCTTTTCAGAAAGGATTTCAGAATTCCATCAGAGTTAAAAACAATGCTGAAAAAAACTAAAGCGATTTTTTTAAAGCCTTATCAGGTGACTATAATGTCCAGACAAGGTTGTGAGAGTCTAGAGTTAGACTTGGTACTTGAAAAGCGGGGACTTCACATACGAACTTTTCTTTGGCTAACACTGCTACAGATTTGAATAACTTTGGAAAATGCGGCTCTCTACTTTCCTCCTTTGAAAGTGTGAAATAGTCGTTGAAGGTATGTGCTCTGGAACAGTCTGCCTGCATTTGGTTCTGGCTCTACCGGTGCGTGGCCTTGTGAAAAAGTTGCTCAACCTCACTGTTCCTCAGTTTCTGCATCTGTAAAATGTGAACTATAAATATGTTGTTAGGATTAAATGAGAGTGTATATATGTACATAATGTGTTTATATAATTTTTTATATTTCTTAGAATAGCACCTGGCATGGACAGTGCTTTATGAGTATTTGTTATTATATTAATAGTTGTTACTGTGATTTCTCTCAATCCACCACTCACTATATAGACTCTTCCAAAACAAGAGACTTTTTTAAAAGTCAGCTGCCACTTTTTAAAATAAAAAGTAAATAAAAATAAAAACTAAAATGCAGTGAACACAGATGTTCCTTGAGCCATACCTACATAAAGAGTAAGATTAGGCCTGCCTACTCTCATCCATGGCTGTTTTGTTTTGGTAAGTCCAAGGGCACTATTTAACATGTGCCAAAACAAAAAAATGGAAATCAAGTGGGAATCCAAGAAACACAAACAAAAAAGATAACTTTGCAGCATGTTAAACTCAAGAGGCCACCAAAGTCACCTGACCCCATTCTCTGTGCACTTCTTGAGTCTTTTCTGCATCACCCACCCCAAAGGGTCCTCCCTCCTCTGGGCATGAAACCCTCCTTAATGGGCGCCCATCCTCCTAGAAACAGTGGGAAGGTAGAAAGTTCTTCCTGCTATTGAGCAGGATAGATCCTAATTCCATCTGTGGGACCAAACAGAACCTGTCTAATTCCTCTTTCATGTGGTAATCCCCCGAGGGCTGGAATCCTGTTACTCATTCACGCGTTCAGCAAATGCGTGCTGGGTTCTCTGTGCCAGACCCTGCTCTAGGCCTGCTAGAGCCTCCTCTGTGATGAACACTCTCATGCCTCGAACACCCCTCATGGGAACAGTTTTAGTCCCTTTGCCATTTTCATTTCCCTGCTTAAAAGAGGAATTTTTCTCCTTTTAAAGTACATTGTCCAGGATCAGACACAATCCTGATGGTTAATGTCTTTATCTTTTGGGTTCCACTCATCACTCCATGTTGGATTACTGTGTGATAAACTGGCAAAATGTTGCAATCTGATTAGTGTAAATTCTGTTGAATTTAGGAAAATAGAAGAGTAAGGATCTGATTTTAATGGAATTTCAAAAGGTTTTTAAAAATGGGTTAATATCCCTTTCATCCACTCCATTTTCTATACATTGTTTTGTTCATAGAAAAACCTGAAAAACTATTTATTTTCCAAGCATATTACATGGTACTTTGGTTTCCAGAACAGGCTTAAGGCCACAAAGATCACTTAGAGATTCTTCACCAAGCATTCTTGCCAATACATTTTATAAAACTAAAATGCTACTAAAAACAGCAACATAAGCGTGACACTGACCTAGCACTGAAAGTGACAGAAGATAGTGTCAGAGAAGCCTTAGATGCGTATATGCAATCAGACCACGGATTGTCTATTTTAGTGATCAAGGCTCTGATTATCCCTCATGAGATACAAATCAGTGGCCACATTTTAGAACTTTAGAAGTTCTTCTTTGCAAACACTTCAAGTTCCCCGCTATCTTTTTTATTTAATTAACAAAATAATCACGCTATTTTCCATGCTGCAGTTACCAGTAAGGTGCACCTGGAGGTTTCCTAACGTCCACACACATGGACTGCAGGTGTTCTAGAAGATCTACACGGGAAGCTGTCGTTAAGACAATTACATACTAGGTAAATTTATTCGGTAAACTTGCCAGTCTTGGTTCACAGATTCCATGACGCTGAAGCTTAATTAAGTCAATGTGTCAGAGGATCAAAAGAATTCTTCCAACCAAGCTGAGCAATGCTTGGCACTTCGAGGAAAGAGGAGCAAATACTAGTTCTGGTCTTGAAAACCAGAATTGAAATCGGATCCCTACCTAATACTGCTGGCACGGGCTCAAGCGTTTCAGAACTCCCCAAATCTGCCAGCTATATTTTTCTCTCCCTTGAAAGGGATTTTGTAATTACATAGCACTTAACCTAACAGGGAAACTATCTCTTGGCTGGGACTTACGTGGTGGGGGAAAAGGGCATAATTTCCTCACAATCTCATTCCAACCGCAGAACACGTCTGCTGTCTTTTTAAAGTGTATTCATCAAGAACTGCCAGGTCTTCAAGGAGGAAAAATTAAAGGCAGTATTAAAAATGAGATTTTTCACTGGTGTAAGCATAACTCAAGCCATAAGTCTTGATATTTAAGCATCATTTAGTTAAAAAAAAGTACATTTATGTAAAAAGCAATATTGTCAGTCTGGCATAACTCACTTTGGTGGTTTTGTTAAATCTACAATTTCTCTAGTTGTCAGTCTTCGTGTTAGAAACAAAACATTATTTTCTAATAATATTAAGCCTATATTCCATATTAAAAACCAGGCTTACTAAATTTAAAATTTTGTGTTTATAACCCAACCACTGTGGAAAATTAAGGCCTAAAAATACGCACGCAGCCTCATAAACTAACACAGAGCGTGTTTTAGAGAAATTATTAGAGAATAGTGTTAATTAAAGCTAGAGGCACAAAGAGAAAAACTCCACTCTGCCCAGATTTCAATTTCTGAATAAACATGGGAAAAGCAAACCCTCTATCTCCAGCAAGGTAGTTTTTTATATCAAATGAGTTTGCTCTGTTCACAAATATGCCAAATGTCAACCTACTCTTTGTGCAACAGCTCAGTGAGAAGGTGCTGGTCAGGGAATTGGGAAATCTGTGTTCCAGACCTGGCTTAGACATAACTAATTCTGGGACACTGAGCAAGTCACATGCTTTCGCAGAGCCCCCAAAAAACCGAAGGCAGACAGGTGTGGAGAGGCCAGGCCCTGGTGCTGGGGGCCGAGAGAGGATGCCACGTGCTTACATTCCCCCAGCTCATTATTGTCACTTTCTAACTAGAGCAAATTGGAAACACTGATCCCAATAGCTTTGTTTTGAAGTAAGAATTATCTTCGGGGAATGTCTGACTCTAATAAAAAAAAAAAAAAAGGTCAAAACTAGCAATCTAACGGAAAAGTTCTCTCTGTTCATCAATATAAACCCAGACAAACATCTATCTACACCTCCAGGCTCACAATAATTATTGTATAGGGCACTCAAATGATCACACTTGCCTGGGTAATACATCTGTGGTCCTGAAATTACGCTGAGAATAGACTATGTTTTATCAATATCCCCCAAAAAACCCAATTTAATTTCTGTTGTAATCACCCAGAAATAACTTCAGTTAATGTATGTCTGTAATTCCCCAAGAAGAAACATAAGATCTGTTTCTTTTTAAGGAATGAGAATCTGGACCTTGAGCAGTCTTATCTCTTCAATTTCATCTTTACCTTTACACGGCTTTAAAATTATAGCACAGTAATTTGTGTATTCTTAGAAAATGTGTCTCTATTCCATTCGTTCTAGCTGATGTTTATCAACTTCAAATAATGTAGCCCCTTCTCCACTAGTTGCAGTGAGAGGTTGGCTTCCTGTGTCCCCCACTTTCTGCACCCACAAATTCATCTTAGTATTCTCGGCCTGAATATTTCTCTCTTCAATTTTTAATTACCTAACAATTTTTCCGTATTCTAGAATGACTCTTATTCATTGGGTGAGAATTTTTTGTGACATTTGTTTCCACAAGGATCCCTTCAAACATCACAAAGGCACATTTCCAAAATATGACTAATAAATAGACTGTCCGCAAAGGTGACTAGGAAACAAAAATACTAGAATAATTTCTCAAAATGCAGAATTAACGGCATCAACTCAGCACCATCCTTTCTAGCCCAGTTGTGTTCAGAATTGAAAATGTTATCTCAAAAACGATGCACTTTCATGGCAAAAAAATAAATAAATAAAAATAAAAATGAGTATGCAGTCTTTAGCCTATCTAACCTAAAGGGGAATGAAAGATATTTAAGAAGAGATTTTATCAGTTCTCAAGCTGTTATGTAGTTCTCAATATGTGCGAGGATATTTAAAATACATTTGTTTCTTTTACAAAATAAGACAGCAAAAATGAAATTAAACGAGTTGCTGCAATTTGGTGTGAGCAAATTCAGGCATCTGCGGCTGTAACAAGATTGGAGGCACCTTCCAACTCTGCTGAGCCTTCAGCCCCTTCCTTTAGGATAACTGAACGCTAATTCAAGTGAAGGACGCAACGGACCAAGATCGTGTTCATAAAATACAAACGCTCCCTAGCACACATTTTGTCTGGCAAACTGCCTCTTCATGAAAACCCTGAAATGCCTAATTGCATTCATGGTGCAGTAAATTGTGTCAAATCTATCGCTTGACCAACAACATACCATGATCAATCCTTTAGTACCATATGAGACAAGAATAACAGTGACGTGAGACAAAAATAATGTTTTAACTTAATTATTTGGTTTTTATCTTATTTTATATCTTCCTAACAAGTGTTCCAATTCAAGACCAAGATTGAGGATTATAATCTAACGTATGCTTATCTTCAAACAATATGGCCATATATTCCTTCATGAAGGATTGAAAAGAGTGTGCCCTTAGGATATTGCAAGTTCCAACTCTCTAAAACAATACTAAACGCACATACATACAATTTTTTAAAAAAATAATAAATCCAATAAATCACAAGTTACAGTCAAATACAAAGCTTACACTAAAATAAGTTTTTACATGAGACAGAGAAGTTGTTCTGGACATAAAAGTAACCTGATTATCCAAACATCTGAATGAAATAGTTACCTGAAGTCCAGCAAAAAAATTTTCCAATTTATGGTATTTTCAGGGTATGTATGATAACATACATTTATGGGCTGTAGATACCTATAGCAGAAACATGATGGATTTCATGATTTATTTGCAAATACTCATTTCCTAATGAACTGCTGCCAACTTGCTAGCTACACCACCCTGATCTGTCATAAAAGATCTCAAATAAGAAATCCTATTGGAGAACCCTATAGACTCAGTCTCGTCTCTCTGGGGTTGGCTTATGCATTCCGCAGGAAACCCCGTGGAAAGCTACTAAATCTGTCAGCCTTTCATATTATATTTGTCGCTCAAATAAAACAATCACAGCTCTGTCCCAATCACAGCAAGTAACACCCGCTCACGCTTTTGAAAATTCTGCTACTGCGGAGACCCTGTTCTGAGTCGTAGCATTCACTCCCCACTGCTCAGTGCACTGCTCAAACACTGCACAGGGAGCAACTGCTACGGTGGCGTTTGATTTCCTGAAGGAATTCTGATTCTAGGTAGCCTCACCTCACCTCTGATCTCATCCACGAGAATCCCTAATTTGCTCTCACACTTTGCGCTCTCTCGAAGTCTCTCGAAGAGGTCCTATTACCATCCGACGGAACACAGAGACCCTGCGATCAAGTCTTGACAAGCCTCATCTCATTAGTGCCTTTTTTAATCATCAAGGGTGACAGCCCATGATAAATTCTGTCAAAACACAGGGGTTCTAAATGAGCGGAGGGAAAGTGGGGAGAAAGTAATGTGCTCCAAGAATAGATACATTTCGTTATCTAATTTTGAAATTAAGAGAAAGACAGACAAATTCGAGGTCAGGGAGCACTTTGAACTACATGGGAGGGGCCGGGGAGGCTCCGCGGGAAACTTCCCCAAATGGGAGACGAGTCATTTCTCAGTTGTTTCTTTACGTCTTTTATCTATCAAGGATTAGAAACCTTGTCTGAAGCTGAGAAGAGAAAACCAAGAAAAGTCTGGCATCTCAAACTAGGGACTCCTGGTTAGTTCCGACGCAGGAACACGCGGACTGCAGGTGCGCTCCTGGCTCAGGCTGGAGTGACAGCAGAGCCGGCTGGGAGAGGAGGGAGGAGGGAGAGCTGCTGGGAAAGTCATCACAGTCCAGGACTAAACGGAGTGTCCACGAGGAACCACTCCCCCAGCCTTTTCCACTGGACGCCTCTCGAGAGGCTGAATATCAAGCAGCGGTTCTGACCACACGCTGTCAAGAGGATCCACGTCCCCTGGTCACTTTATACTTTCATTGTCTGCTAATATCAGCTTTCTCTCCTAAATCTAGAAAAACAGGCAGCGGGGGAAGGATAGGATGGATCTCACCCAGGTCCCACATGTATCTCCAGGCCTAGGGACCTCTCTGAGCCCCCGCAACACCCTGAGCTCAGCGTGTGTTTCCTCCCCACATTGGTGTCACTCAGAGGCCAGGCTAGTCCAGTAAGATACATGTAAATAAGCTTTTAAAGGAAGGACTAAAAGAAACAGCCAAGGACCCGTCTGATCCATGCAGTGGGGTCGTTAGCTTTACCGAGCAGGCAAGCAAAGCTTTGCTCGTTCTTATAAATCTGCTGTAACAAGAAACGGACCCCAAACAGGAACTGACAACGGTGGCTGGTTCTCTTTGCTTCTGACTCAGCAAAGAGTCATCTGAGTTAAGCACTGAGGCTTTAAAGATGTTCACAGAAAAGTGTTTGGACTGACTCTCCCCCAGAGTATTTCACTAGTCACAGTCTTAGGTTTAATCTGGAAAAAGAGAATTAAAAAGATAAAATAATACATTTCCCCTCCAATGCTGACAAATTCTATAGCTAGATTACATTAAAATTGATACGTTAATAATTAAAATTGAGGTCACAGATTCATTGCCATTTTTTTTAATTTTAGAAAACTTGTTTCATTGCAAACTTTAAATTATTTTGGGAAGCAGGTGGTAAGCTGGAACTTATCACATGCCCAGCCTGCTCCTTCTGAGAACATGGCCGTCTCTTAACCCTGCTTGCCCCGTCTGCTGCCTTCTTCCCTTTACGGCAATGCTTCTTTCAGGAAGTCCGTACTTTCTCCTTCCCGTTCGCTTCTCAACCTATGGCAATTTGTCACGCTTTGCCAGCACTCCAGCAAGGTCACCAAAGTCCTACCCTTGGCCAATCAAAGTGACACTTGGAACAATTGTTTCCACTGGCTCCATGGACCTCTCTCTCGTCTTCTGTGACTCCAGCCACTGTGGTTCTCTGTCCTCTCTTGGTTCTTTCCTACTCCCCTGACCACACCTGCTCAGCATTCACTGCTGACAACTCTCCTTCCACCCTCCCTTGACAAGTCTTCATTCCCCAAAGGTCCATTCTCAGCCCTTGTCTTTTTAATTTGTGCACATCCATGCCGGGGAGTTCAAATGAATCCACAGCCTCAACTGCCACCCAGGCTTTTTCTTCCCTCCTGTCCTCTTCCCCACCCTTACGCAACCTGGGACATACCTTCGGGACAGAAAACACAGTGCTGAGTGAAAGAAACATAGTAGGTGCAGACTGACAAATGAAGGAATGAATGATGTACAGAAGAGGATGTACTTAATTCTGCAGGAGGATCCAGGGGCTCTGTTCCAGAAAGAAGAGGATGAGATGCCTGGATTATGTCCAGTCTTTCCAATGCAGGCCTCATAGCTACCGTGTGAAGTCAGTATCATTACCATCCTCTTTTAAACCTATGCAGACACTGGATCGATGAATGCTTCAAGTCAGAATGCTTTCTGACTCCAAAATCTATGTTGTTTTTTGCTACACTATTTTCCCTACAAAAAAGGTAGGGGACAGACAGAACCATTCTTTTCCACTTTTAAAAACATTATCCTGTATCTTTGTCATCTCCAGGACTCCACAGCATCAATGTTGCGGTGAGGCTATGCCTGGAGGGCCTGGCATGACCCAGCCAAGTAGTATGCAGGGCTGGGCTGCTCTGGGTGGCCTGGCCTGCAGGAGGGGGAAGAAAAAGTGGCCCGATCTAGGCAGTATTTAGGTGACCAGAGGACAGGGCAGTTCAGCCATGCCCGGAGGAAGAAGTCACCCTGTAAGCCACTAGGCAATGATTCCTGGGGATTCCCAGAAATAGTCACAAGAGGACTGACTGACTGCTCAGGGGACCTGAAGCTCACATGAGTTTGAAGCAAGAATCAGGAAAAAGCTGGTTGCCACACAAAAGTTTTGCTTCAGAAAAGAATGGCTCTCAAAGAGATCATGAAATTTATATGACTCAAAATATCGGCATAATTTCCTTGCTTTATTGAAATAAATAAATCATGTTTTAGAACATGATGACTCTTCTCTTTTCAGCTGCAATGTTTAATTTTGTAAGTACACTTTCCAGTATGGTGAGAGGAAATACATCTGAAAAGCTATTAAGATTTTATCAAACGTTATCAATTCACGACACAGAAGTATATCACATACCTGAGTGAGAAGGAGAACCTGAAATAATTACAAATAGATTTTTGCTCACAGCAAACCCACAACAGGGCTCTCTTAATAAATAGTCTTCTTTTACCGTAGAGTTGAGTAAGTGAAAGGGATGAATTCGTGGTCTGAAAACACATCCCAGCAGTGCTCAAGGGACAGTATCTCAACAGACATCTGGAGAAGCCACTGATTAATTAATAGATTAATTAATCAGACAGAGGTACTCTTAGGAGAGAATTTAATTGTTTGGATTAATAACCCTACTAATTAATCCTAAAAATCATCAACCTTACAGTTGAGAAAATGCTGATTTTTTAAAGACCCATCTGTATGATAAATATCCTTCTAACATACTCACTGGCTAACTAGACCAAGGCATCCCAGGATGCCCAGTGCTATGGTGCATCCAGGTGATTGCTCAGCTGGGTCGCCACTCCCTGCCCCGCCCCCCATCATGACCCAGAACCATAAACACTTATGGCATCAGGGGGAAAGTCCTCAAATGGTGTGTATCTGAAACGTGAAGCATGTGGCACCAAAAAGCAAGCCATTTCCTCTGAAATGCAAAGGCTCTGAATAAATTTAAAGAAAATTCACTGTCAGTTGGTGAGATTGGTCCATAGGGAGTTTTTCAAAATGAAATCAAAGCAGACACAGACCCTTCCTCCATAGCACCTATCTGATACATGAAGTAGGTAAGTACAGATGTTAGTACATGGTCGTAACTGTTAAGTAAATTTTAAAAAATAATTTTAAAAGAAATGTTTCTTTGTGAAATGTGACTATAGTAAATCTAAATGATGTTTATCATTCCTATAACTTTATAGAGTTTTGGCTAAGAGCTTACTAATAATTGGGGAAAGAGGAAAACTAGAGTGTTTCATCACTCATTATTCAAACGGAATTTTGAAAATGACATTCTTAGAGTAAATGATAATCCCATTTTCTCTGGAAAACATATTTTTAGAGAATGAACATTAGTGTCCATTCATCACGCACAAATGCATACAAACTAAAATTTTGCCAGAGTAGCAATTATGGCCATAATCACAAACTAGCAGGTTTAATAAATATGCAACTGGAAATATACTTTTTAATCAATTTTTAAGAATCAGACTAAGTTAAAAACTTGAGTATTTTGTTAGAAAGCTTACGGTATTGGATGTATTGAGACAAAGACATAGTCATGGACCAATAAATCTGTCTACACTGTGACATATTGTTTGGTAAAAGCCAAAGAAGCCATTAAAAAAAAAAAAACTAAACAGAAAGAAACAAACAAATACATAATCCTGGCAAAGAGGCAAAA
This sequence comes from Lepilemur ruficaudatus, assembly GCA_963574885.1. Lineage (NCBI taxonomy): Eukaryota > Metazoa > Chordata > Mammalia > Primates > Lepilemuridae > Lepilemur > Lepilemur ruficaudatus. The sequence continues at coordinate 953 of CAUYRT010101128.1, read as the reverse complement.
TTTAATGAGGATAAAAGAAATACTCAAATAATCTTGTTTTCCAGACAATTTTCAGCTTCTTTTACTTGGTCTTGAGTATCTTACGTAAGTGGAAACCTGGCAAACATAGAAGGAGGGTATCGCTAAACTCAGAGTGTAAACACATGTGTCTCAGACATATTTCACACTGATATCCCTGGCCAGCGAAGTCCATGCTGTTAAAAGCCTATCCCACATTCATCTGCATCTTAAAATTAAAATAATAAGAATAATATTGGGCTGTATATAGGGCACCTCTTATCACTATTTTTCAGATAAGAAAGTTGAAGCATGAGGAATATGGATGACTTATCTCCTAAATAAAATTTAGTAGTTCAGTCGCTTCTAGCCCAGAGCATGTTTATTCTAAGGGAGGCATAATAGCAAAGTCACCAAAGGCTGAGTTGAAAACCTGAGTTAAAATTAAAATCTGGGCTCCACTAGGCTAACTCCTGGGAAAGTTATTCTAAGCTTCAGACTATTAAATGGGAGAAATAAACTATCTACCTCATCGTTTGATGTGAATACTAGGTGGTATGTTGCATATAAAGCTTTTTACACAGTGTTAAAAATAGCGATGCTCACTATTGTCATTCTTATGAAAAACATGTCATGGTTTGTGCAAACATTCCAAATGCACTGGGAATTTTTTAAGCGGCTGCTCACGGTGAAGTGAGTGTCTGAGCTGGGTCAGTTCTCAAGATGACCTAAAGTGCAGCAGGCTTAACGGGTAGAGCAAGTTTGTGAAAATTATTCTACCATCTAAATTAATAGTTTCAGCAGGCTTTTCATTCGTAGTTTTAGTCAAGGAAGGTAAGTTCTGTTTTTCACTTAAGGTTGGAGAAGGGGTGTGCTAGCTGAATAAATATTCTGGTAAACAGAACTGTTACATTTTAAGATGCACGCATCATCAATTTCTGAGGAATGAATACACA
>CAUYRT010101127.1:0-35967 GCA_963574885.1 Lepilemur ruficaudatus | reverse complement strand
AAAAAAAAAAAAAAAAAAATCGTCAGAAAAATATTGAAGCATCCAAGATAGAAATGGCCAAATTTCTGGTGATGGGATTATGGCAGACAGCTGCAATGACATTCTGAAGTAACTTTTTTCCCACAGGGGTATTTACTGATTGGGACCTACGGCACAAGACTTAGAATCTGAATTTTTCCTGGACAAAGGGCTTCTGCTAGGTATGGAGAAACCAACAGAGATACAAGTATTCTTTGAGGGCTGAAATACAAAATTGTAGAATGAGAGCCAAAATCCTAATGAGAAGAGTGAAGAGGAAAGCTCAGTTTGACAATCAGGCTATCTACCTCCATACATACATAAAACTCTGGAGTTGCACAGCACCAGAAAGCCTCTGAAAGACACCGAATAGCATTTCTGCAAGCTCACCATGCCTAGGAGGAAAGGGTTAGAGACCAGATCCCTCTACTTTGGAGTCCTGAAAGGAATGTCCTGCAAGTAGACTCGTCAAAGATAGACACAGCCTAACCAAACATGATAGACTAACAAAGAAATGTCTTCCAACAACCATTTTTGGAATAAATAAATATATGCTGTAAGTTGTATCTACAGAGGACTAGTTCAGCTCATATCTTGGTCCAATAAAGATTATTATGCATTTTAAAATTTAGTCAGGAGGATAAATATGATGAGAATCCTAACAAAGTTTATCTATAACTGAGGAGTACTTTTTTCTTGCCTAAAGTTTAGATGACTCCCTAATTTGTAACAGCTATATATGTAGGTTAATGTGAACTGGTCACATTGAATCCTCATATAAAATGCTCCATAGCACCATTAACCTTAGAATGACCTTAGCTGATATTTGGAAGAGCCCTCTTTTTCTTCCTATTGCAGAGGGCATTTATTTTCTTTCAGTGTAACCCCTTGTAAGATTTATATTTAAACTGAAAATTTTTCAGTGGGCAGAAGAGTTGAGTGTACATTGAGGCAATGTTTATTACTCTTTAGATTATATACAGTGTTTACCTTGTAGTTAATTCAATTAAATAAATGTTTATGAGTAAATTCTATATATCAGAATGCTTTCCATTTCAACAAAAATCATTTATATGATGCTGATCATTACCTTGTGCAAAATTGTTCTATAAATTGGTGGCTAAAGCTATCATTATTCCTTCATAATTCATGCTTTATTCTCTTCGACCCCCATTCCTCCTCTCTTTCACTCCTTATGTGTGTGTCTGTTTGCATGTGTGTGTGTGTGTATGCATGTGTCTCTCCCTCTTCGTCTGAGTCTGTCCCCTCTTCAAGGCAATTAACACCTAATTCCATGAATTTCTCTCAAAAACAATACAGTCTGCTAAGACAAATATTATTATGAGATAGATCACTGCATTGTGAAAGCCAACCAGAAAAAAAGCCAAATTCAGTTTGGTCACATAGGGAAAAGGGTTTCAAAACAAAAGTGAAACAAATTGCTCATTACTTCATTATCCATGGTAAAATAGCTCTGGCTTCAGCGGGGTTTTTTAGATGGGTGAAAATATCTCCCTGTGACACATATTAACCAGAGAGATATTTTAGTTGTGACTCTCTGTTATATTTTTTGTGATAATTTAAGCATCAGAAATCAATAGCCTGGTGTCTTAGAGCAATTGCTGTAATTTTTTTCTCTTTCTCTCTCTTAGAGATTTTTTTAAAAGATGATTCATAACTAGAAAAAGCACTACTTGAATTGTAGTCAATACTAAAGAGATTATTTGCATTCAATCTCTATAAACTATATCTCATCACTTTAAGATCATTGATCTGTCAACAATTATTTTCTCTGGAATCTCAACTGTCTTCATAAACTTATAAAGTATAACTGTTTTATACTACTCCCAAAAATATTTTGATCTGAAGTCAACCTTATCCATTAGACCATGTGGTTGCAACACAACTTCCAGAAATATTCTGGGAGTTATATACAACTCCCAGACATATTTTTAAAATAAATTATCCTGGAAACATAAATGATACAATATTATTTATTAGCATAAAACCCTTGAGAAATGTTTCAAAATATTATACTTTTAAAATATTTGAATGTTAGAGAATATTAAATATTATAGCTTTTGCTTTTAAGACTTTTTATTGGCTTTTATGTTAAAATATAATATTCAAATAAAAATTTGACTTTTCCCTTGTTAGATTGTAATGTATATGTCATCAATTGGGAGGATATTTACTAAACTTAAAATCTTGTCCAGAATGCCAAACCCTGTCTTAAGTACTTCAGTTGTAGCATTTTCTAAACCATTTAGAATAATCCCAAATTAAACACAGCCTGTGTCTATTAAATTTCTAAATACATGTATGATATATAGGTAACTAGGAAATAAAGAGGCTTTGTTGCTATTTAATAGTGTGAAATTTACAAGCCATTCTTCTGGCCTACATCTGTCTTCCACAATTGGTGTTTGTGGGGAGCTGTCCTCATTTTATACTCATTGTAATTCACTTTGCCAGAATCTTTTCCTTCCACTCATTCTAGAATACTTTGACTCTCTTCTCATATATCTATAAAACCATCCATTCCTCCTATTACAGTTATCTTCTAACTCCTAGGTCTCCACCTATAATTTCTTAAAGGCTTTACTGTTACCTCACTACCTTCTTATACCTTGAGTATTTCAAAATCCACGAAGATAGCCCTTTCAGTGATTGTTACTCAACTCTGAGGCCACATCTCTTCCAAACATCATATGTGAATTAAAATAAAATTTTAAGCCTTCCCCCTACCGGCTGACTGAATGGATCCCCTCCTGGCCAAGGGGATATCCTAAAACGGAATTGCCTGCCATGAGGAGGAAGGTCAGACATGCCTCATCACGCCCCTCTCCCTTCTTGTCGATATCCTTTGTAACCTATTAACAGACCTAAGGCTATGCAATTCAAACCTGTAGGTCCTCCTCAAATTATACAACAAATACTTGGCCAGTAGCTAGTCTCAGATTAAGGGACTTCCTTATCTTAACTTAAAACATAGCAAACCTTTAGACAAAGCTTCATTTCTTTAACCAATTACAAGGAAAAGTGTATTTAAACCCACCTATAAGCTAGAAGCTTCCCCAGCCCCTGCTTTGAGATGTCCCATCTTTTTGGGCCAAACCAATGTATGCCTTCCATGTATTGACTTATTACTTTAGCTATAATCCCTGTCCCCCTGAAATGTATAAAACCAAACTGTAACCCAACCACAGCGAGTCTGCTTGCTCAAAATTTCTTGGATGTGGCTCCAGGTTATGGTCCTCAAATCAGGCTCAGAATAAACCTCTTTAAATTATTTTACAGAGTTTGGCTTCTTTTCTGTTGACAATTACTATTCAACTTTTGAAACTACTCACTCCTATGGTAATTCACTAGTTCTTATCATTTCCTAAAATGTCACCTCCTTTATCAACTCAATTTCCAGTATTCAACTCTTCAACTCTTTACTGACATCTTCTAACTTTCAAGTTGTTCTTATATCATTGTACCTTAGAAAACCTTTTGCCTTGTTGGGTCCATTACCCATTGATCTTAATTTTTTATTGTCACTACCTAATATCTTCATTTTGTACTTTCTCTAGGCTAAATGCTACAGGCAATTATTAGGAGAATTATTAAAATTACTTATTTGCATTGCTTCTTTTACACTTTTAACTAAGTTCTATTTTTATTCTTGGCAAATCCACAACACTAGTTAACTAAGCATATTGAGGGTTACAGGAGTGAGGCTGAACCTGGCTCAGTAAAGATCACACATACATAATAGTCTGATTCTTCTCACATTATCTTAACTGCTTACTACAATTTAACATGTTCAAAAACAATCCTGAGATTTTTTTATCTTCTCCCCTTCCCCAGATGTCCTCCCCCTGTCATTTTTTCAACTCATTTAATTGAAACACCATCTTTCCAATTGTTCATATTGGAAAATTTCACTTATCCCTTTTTTTAATTTTTGATATTTTTTAAATATGAAACACTTCATGAATTTGCATGTCATCCTTGCACAAGGGCCATGCTAATCTCTGTATCATTCCAGTTTTAGTATATGTGCTGCCGAAGCGAGCACTGACTTATCCCTTAATGTACCCCTTTTTATCTTCTTCCAAATCACCAGCCTCATTCATATAATGCTGGCTCAAATCATCTAAATATGGAAAATAAAATAAAATAAAATAAGCACCCACTTTATTAGATTGCTAGGGCTATTGTTACAAAACCATAGGCTGGATGTCTGAAAAACCAGAAATTATCGTTTAACAATTCTGTCGGCCAGAAGTCTAAGATCAAATTGTAGCAGGGTTAGTTTTCTCTAAGATCTGTCCTTTGGCTTATAAATGACTGTCTTCTTCCTGTAACTTAATGTGTTCTTCTGTCAGCATGTGTCTATGTTATAATCTCTTTTTAGAAGGACATCAATTGTACTGGATAATGATTCACTCTAGTGACTTCATTTCAACCTCATTACCTACTTATGGACCCCATCTCCAAAAACATTCGTATTCCAAGGTGGTAGAATTTGTGATGGTTAATTTTATGTGTCAACTTGACTGTGCTAAGGGAAGCCCAAATAGCTGGTAAAACATTATTTCTGGTAAAACAATACCCTATGAGGGTATTGCTGAAAGAAACAGACGCTTGAATCAGTAGCTTGAGTAAAGAAGATTTACCCTGGCCAATATGACTGGGCACCATCTAGTCCCTTTAGGGCCAAGAACGAACAAAAGATGGAGAAAAGATAAATTTTTCTCTATTTCATTGAGTGGGGACACCTCCTATGTTCTCCTGCCCTTGGAAATTGGAGCACATTCTGCCATGTCAGCAATATGGCAGAATAAGATGCTCTTCACCATCCCTCCTCCCTTTGACACACAGAGTAAACACCTACACAAAGCTCAATTCTCTCAGACATGTACTCACCATCAAATTGGTTTTAAGTGACAAACACTTATGTGCACATATAGTAGTAACATTCACTGGGTGTCAAGCAGATGGGACAGGGGAGGAGGGATGGGTATATACACACCTAATGGGTGTGGTGTGCACTGTGTGGGGGATGGACAAGCTTGAAGCTCTGACTCAGGTGGGGCAAGGGCAATATACGTAACCTAAACTTTTGTACCCCTGTAATATGCTGAAATAAAAAAAAAATTAAAAAAAAGAAAGCAAAGGAAAAAAACTTCCCTCTGAGAAAAACCCAAACTCTAAATGAAAGACTCCTACATACCAAGTGAATGAGAAGATACTCATATTAAAACACACAAGAAAAATGGATATATACTTGTGCACAAATTGTATGCTGAGCACGGTGCCTTATCATTAGAAAAAAATCCGCAACTGCTAACTTCTTCCTGAGAGGTGACTAGTTTGTACCAAACACATAGTTTGTACCACTCCAATTTTTTTAGTCCCTGACAGAGGGCTTGGTTCTTATATGATCTTTCTTGAGGGGCATCAGGGATGGCACCAAAGGATTTCACTGAATCACAAATAACAAGGGAGGAGGGAGTTGAACTGCAGGAGCACTCTCAGCAGCTATAGACTACGGGATTAGTCCACCTTTCAACTTCCCCCTAAATAACATTTGGATGAAAATTTTCCAGCAGCTCTCTGTGGTTCTGGCTTCAAACAAGCCTGCTCCTGGAAGTCTACATAGAAAAAATATAGACTAAACGTTATCAAGCCTAAATAGGAAGGATGACTCTTTTTTCACCTTCTTCCTCAGCTTGCTCCAGTAATAAATCCCTGCAATCTCTCCCTGGAAGGAGGCTGGGAAACCTACAATGCCTGAACAGAAGAGTGAACATGCCCCACACCTTGTTCACTGCCTTGTTGTAGAGATAACCCCAGCCTAGAAATCTCCTGGAAGGAGGATGTGAGATCTCTGTGAGTCAGAAAAAAAGGGTGGGTACTCACTATGACTTCTTCAATGGCTTGTTCACGTAATAATTCCAGGTTTGCAGATTCTTCCTACGAGGAGGTTGTGTGACCTTAGCAAGAAGGAACAGAGGAGTATGGAATCCCCACACCTCCCTCCCTGGCCTGGCCTAGTGAAAAATCTGGGTCATCAGACTCTTTGCGGAAGTAGCTTCTACATACCTCAAGTATCCCCACTATTACTACCCCCACCCAAGGGACTCCTAAATAAGTTCTGGGAGTTGATGGGGCTCTGCATTCCTGAGTATCTTAGATTACAGAGATCAAAAGGTGATTTTTAAACTTGCAAACATTCAGGGCTATCTTCCCATATTGAGAGTAAGCAGTCTAATAAGAGTACGGGCATCTTCCATGGGTGCTTTTTGTGGCATAGGAAAGAATTAGAGGAAGACAAACTTCAGCTCTCTGCTTTTCTACAAGAAAAGAAGGAACTGTAGTATACATATAACTCTCCAACTTTTTAGCTTCATCATGAGGTTCTGGCTTCTATCCCACTCTTTTATGTGTTTCAAGGAAATAACGTGACTTGGGACACCCTAATCTCCTTGGTGCCACTAAGAACAAAGATAGTGAGTTGGGTAAATACAAAAAGTTGAGAGAAACCTAGACTTTCTGGCCAAGGTGATTAGGGAGGAACATCTCCTACATGAGGCTAGTCTAACAAGATAGGAAGGAGTGTTTTTTTTTTTTAATGTAATGCACAGAAACCAACCCAGAGAGTCAAGGATATGAATAAATAGGAAACTATCTTCCAAACAGAAAAACATGGTAAATCTCCAGAAGCCTACACTAATGAAATGTAGAGATGTGATTTATCTGAGAGGGAATTTAAATGAATGGACATAAAAATGCTCACAGAGATCAGGAGAATAATGCATGGACAAATTGAGAATTTCAATAAAGATGTACAAACCACTAAAAGTACTCAGCAGAAAATATATGGCTGAAGAATACAATATCAGAACTCAAAATTCAATAGAGACATTTGGCAGCTGACTAGATGAGTGGAAGAAAGAATTAGAGAACATGAAGGAAACCAGTTACTGGAAACCATTGAACCAAAATTGCAAAAATAAAAAAGAATGTAAAAGAGTTAGGGCAGCTTTATCACCAAACAAAAGAATATATGCATTTTTGTTATTCCTGAAGAAGAGAAGAAAAAAGTTATAGAAAACATATTTTAAAAAAATGACAGAAAACTTCCTATGTCTGAGATAGAAAATATAGCCCAGATCTAGGCACCTCAACAGATGCCAAATAGGATGAATCCCAAAGACCCACACCAAGAAATATAAACAAATTGTAAAATGTTAAAGACAAGAAGAGAAAATCTTGAAAGCAGCAAGGAAAAAGTGACTTTTTACATATAAGGGAAACTTTCATCAGACTACCCAGGGATTTTTCAGCAGAAATCTTGCATTACAGAAGGGAGTGAGATGATATATGCAAAAAGGTGGAAGAAAAAAAATGCCAACCAAAAATAGTGAAGCCAGCAATTCTGCCCTTCAGAAATGAAGGGGAGATAAAAATTTTCTCAGATAAACAAAAGATAAGGTAACTTATCACCATGAAATCTGCCTTAACAAACATGTTGCAGGGAGTTTAAAGCTGAAAGGAAATGTTTTTAATAACTTGAAAATATATGAAAGTATAAAACTCACTGGTAAAACTAAGTACACAGTCAAACTTAAAATCCTCTATTACAGTAACATGAATATTAATGGTGATGTGGAAACCAATATTATCTATAGTATGCAAGCCAAAATACAAAAGTATTTTTAAAACTATAGTTACAATGTTATATTGTTATATGCAAATTATAAAACAAATGTAAATTGTGACATCAAAAACATAAAATGGGGGTGAGAAAAATAAAATTGTAGAATTTGTGCAAATGATCAAAGTTTTTATTGGCTTACACCAGCATGTTATAACTGTAAGTTGTTCATGTAAGCTTTACGGTAACTACAAAGCAAAAACCATTAAAAGATACACAAAAAATAAAAAGAAAATATTCAAAACATACCACTATAGAAAAATCATCAAATCACAAAAGAAAGCACAGCAAGAGAGGAAGAGAGGAACCGAGAATCTATGAATCAAACAGGAAACAAATAACAAATGACAATAGTAAGTCTTTACCTGTCAATAATTACTTTGAATGAAAGTGGATTAAATTCTACAATCAAAAGACATCCAGGATAAAACAAATAAACAAACAAAAACAAAACTCAAGTATATGATGCCCTCCAGAAACTCATTTCACCTTTAAGAACATGCATAGACTGAAAGTGAAGGGATACAAAAGATATTTCGTACAAAAAAATAAAAACCAAAAGAGAATAGAAGTAACTATATCTATCTTACACAAAATTGGATTTAAGTAAAAAAAAAAAAAAACAAGTGTATAACAACACTAAAAATGATTATATAATGATAAAGTGGTCAATTTATGAAAAGAATATAACAATAGGAAACATACATGCATCCAAAATTGGAACACATATAAAGCAAATATTAGAAGGGAGAGATACACTATGATATAATAATGATAGAAGACGTCAATAAGTCATTTTCAACAATGGACACATTATGCGGACAGAAAATCAATACAGAAACATTGGACCTGAACTATACTTTAACCCAAATGGAATTTAAAAACATTTACTGATCATTCTACCTAACAGAAACAGAATGCACATTCTTTCCTAGTGCACACAGAACTTTTCCCAGAATAGATCATAGTTAGGCCACACAACAAATCTTAAAAATTTTAAGAAAACTGAAATCACATCAAATATCTCTTCCAACCACAATGATGTGAAAGTAGAAATCAATAGCAGTGAGAATCACAGAAAATTCCCAATATGTGGAAAATAAACTACATGATCTAGATCAATCAACGATTCAATGAAAAAAATTTTAAATAGTAAATAAGACTTTTTATTTGTCTTCTTTTATTTTTATTATTTCTTTGTAAGTCTAGCTAAAGATTTGTCAGTTTTTTTCTCAAAAAAATCACAACTTTTTAGTTGCATTTATCTTTTCTATTGCTTTTCTAGTCTCAATTTTATTTGTATTTGCTCTGATCTTTGTTTTTCCTCCCTTCTACTAAGCTTGGGACTTTATTCTTCTTTTTCTAGTTATCTGACATATAAAGTTAGGTTATTTGAAATATTTCTTTTCTTTTTTCTTTTTCTTTTTTGATGTAGTCATTTATTGCTATAAATTTCAGGACTACTTTTGCTTTATCACATGTTTGAATGTGTATGATGTGTCTCCATTTTTGTTTATGTCAAGATATTTTTTAGTAAAAAAACTCACACTTTATTTCAAACTTACTGAAAAAAACAGTAATTAAGACAGTGTGATATTGGCATAAGAATAGACATAGACTATGTGTCTTGTTCTGTTGCTTGCCTTGTTCTTTTTGACTTTGTATTTTCTTCCATTTTGAAATACCTTCTAATTTCTAATGTTGTTGTGATTTAAATCCTGACATAGTGTAATGGTTAATGGTATCTAAGGTAAATAGTGAATATCTCTTCAATATGAGAATTTAATTTAATTTGATTGGGGTTGGAATGTGTTTAATATTTGCTGTTGCTGTAAGTGACCAAGGCCTTGAAATTTTCTAATATCTTTATTTTTGTTCTTTCTTTTGACTTGGGCTTCCCTAAGTGTTGCTCCTAAAAATGAGACTGTGTCTTAAAGATGTTTCAGCTATAATCTATTGCTATTATTTTGCAATTCTGTTAGTATGGCGGTAAGGTGTGGGGAGTGAGGAGTGTTCTATAATCTTCTGATTACATCTCATTATTTTAGTGGACCTGAATCTGCGTGTTGTGACCTTCTCAACTGTTTCCAGTACTGTAAAAATTTTTTCTCCCATAGTTGAGACAGAAAAATTAAAAAGATTGAATTGGGAGTAATATTCTTCTTCCTCTTGGAATAAGTCTTTGGAATAAATTTTGTTGTTCTAGAGAGTAGGTCTTTGTTACCTTGTATGCTGCGGGCATATTTCATCATTATTACCATTTTATTCCCCTTGCTAGAGCCATGAGGATAATCTCTCTCAAATATTGACCATAAAAACCTGGTCGGGTTCTTGAAGTTAAAATCATTAAATTTTTGGGACTTCCTGAGACTGACTCTTCCAAGATTTTCTTAGTCTCATTCTAGTCCACACTTAACCTCTAGCAATGTATCTAAGTGTTCTTACCAGTGCCTTCTACTCTAGATAATTAGATTTCAGCTGTGATTTCTATGTCTCTAGATTTGGGAGGAATCTAGAGATTTCTAGAGATTGAAGGCACCATGAGGTGTTAAATTTGTCTCACTGTTTCAGTTCTCTAATGGTTCCCAGAAAAGTCATTGAATATCATTAAATATCAGTTTTTTACAGCTTTTTGTAGTTGTCTTTCATGTTCACTGTTTCATTGGTATGTATTATTGTTTCAGCATGTGTTGTTTCTGCATGACTTTTTTAAAAATTTTATTTCAGCATATTACTGGGCTACAAATGTTGACGTTACATATATTGCCTTTGGCTCACCTGAGTCAGAGCTTCAAGCGTGTCCATCCCTCAGATGGTGCACACCACACACATTAGGTGTGAATATATACATCCCCTTCTCCCCGCTCTCATCTGCCTGGCTATCAAGATATGTTGATATTTTCAAAAACATTTATTTTAATTTTTATTATCCTACATCTATATTCTCTTTCATTGCTTTTGCTCTTATATTTATTATTTTCTCTATTCTACTTTATTTTGATATAATTGACATTCCCTTAAGTATATGTGGGAAGCTTATGTCATTACTTTTCAACCTTTTTATTGAAAAATGTATTATTTAATGAAATTAAAATTCATAATAACTGTTGGTTTCTGAAAATCAAATACATTTTATTACTTTATCAATTTATTCAAATGCTTTTGAATTTTCACTATTATTTATCCTTTGAGTTATTGTTTAGAGTGTCACATGATTTTCAAGCTTTTGAACATTTTCTAATTAACTTTTTATTATTGAGATATTTCTTCTTGATTGAGATATGATTTAATTTTATAGTCATCAGAGAACTATGTAAAATATTTCTTCTAAATTTATTGAAACTTTCTTTATGACTCAGGATATTATTTACTTTGGTAAAAGACACATGGACCTTTGATAAACATTTGCATGCTGTATACTTCAATGAAGTCTATTGTTTACTGGTATTGTTTAATATATGTTCTGATTTAAAGAAACATTTTTTCTACCCTTTAATGAGTGAAATATTTAAAAATACCAAAGTATAGTTGTAGATTTGCCTCTATTTTCAATTCTAATGTAGTTTCTTTTTATACATCATTATTATATATAACAAATGTACTCTTGATTGCACACACTTAAAATTGTTATACATGAGTAATGAAATGATCCTTTTATAATTATAATCTTTATCTCTCATGTTACTTTTTGCTTTAAGGTTCACTTTATCTCAAATGAACATAGCTATAGTAGCTCTTTTAGATGTTTGAAAAGTGCAACTTTTCCCGTATTTTTTATATTCTCTGTTCTTACATTTAAAGATTGTTTTTGAAAAATAACATAACTAGGCTTTACACTTTATCTGGATTTACTGTCTTTATTTAGTTGGTGTGTACAGAGCTTTAAATATAGAAAGTAATTACAGCTATAATTGAATTTAAGGCAGTGGTGTGCTAGTAAATGTGTAGCAAGGGGATTTTATTTAAGTCACAGATGGTAGAAACAATGGATATTTTTCTTGACCTGGGACCCTATGTTCCAACCATATCTTGTTTATCCTTTCCATCATTGCTTCCCCTCAAGCATCTGGGAACAAGAGATTGAGATTTGTCAACTCTTCTGTTCTCATTTTGAGGTCTCCTTAGTGAATCCTCTTCCACATTATTCATTAGGAAAATTTTTTGTGAAAGCTTTGCCAGGCACTGGCCCCATCACCTGGAGAACTGTTAGCCTCATAATTCACTCTGTGTTAAGGAGAAAATTTCACAGGACTTGGACTTGAGCCTAATATTTTGTTGGATCATTTCTTAATTCTGGCTGCTATAATGCATTATAACATGCTGGGTGGCTTAAGCAACAAACATTTATTTCTCACAACTCTGGAGGCTGGGAGTCCAAGATCAAGGTACAGGCAAAAGGATTGCCTGGTGAGGGTCCACCTCCTAGTTTGTCATTGTGTGCTCACAGGGTTGACACAGAGGAACAGGAACCAAACTCTCTCATGTCACTTTCATAAGGGCAATAACCAACCCTTATAACGTAATTACTGTGCAAACTCTGCGTGTTCAAACACCATCACATTGGAGATTAGGGTTTCAACATATGAATTTTGGAGCAGAAACAAACATTCATCCATAGCAGATCAGAATTCCTTCACTCCTTGAACTGAGTTACTCTTGTATATTTTTGCTTTTACTGAGTACTCCCATCATTATCAATTCTGTTATTGCCTTACTGAGGTAGGTGTGCGTTACTAGTTATATATTCATCTTTTCTGATTCAGTCCCCCCATATTGGTTGCGGCAACCAAGAATTTATTTTTTCACCCAATTGCTTTATAAAATTAAGTAGAAGTAGAATGAGATTTAATTTTTGTCAGCTTGAACTTAGAGAAAATGAGGGGGTTCAAATTTGGCCTTTCACATACAGTTCAAAATTAGCTTGATCCACTCTTTGTGTTGCACACACTTTTAACAATAATAGAATTTTATGATCAAGGAATCTGGAAACAACATGTAACATATAACTCTCATTCTCTAAGAAGACTAGTTTATTTTTTAAATTTGCCATAATATATGACCCATAAAACATCTTCTATAATTTTTCCTTCTTATGTTCTTGGAAACCATTTTACAACTTCTGTGGAAAGCAATATGGAGATACCTCAAAGAGATACAAGTAGAACTACCATTTGATCCAGCAATCTCATTACTGGGCATCTACCCAAAACAACAAAAGACATTTTATAAAAAAGACACCTGCACTAGAATGCTTATAGCAGCACAATTCACAATTGTAAAGATGTGGAAACAACCTAAGAAATTCTTTCACAAGCTGCACTAAAGTGGTCAGTAAATGACAGTACTGGCTCTATGGCCAGAATGGTAGTAGGGTACAGTGATTAAGAAAATAGATTATGTTTCAGTTTTCTGAGTACCTATCATGAGTCTATTCTCTATTTTTATGTGAACTTGTACAAATTTAAATTGCTGTACTTTAGTTTTCAGAAATCTTATAAATATCACATTTAAAACAGACCTAAGATTTGCATATTTTTCTTTAATTATATTTATGTTTTACATATACATGGACTGTATAAGAAATTTAAATACTGAATATTGAAATACTTATGCATACTACTATTCCTTACTTAAATGGTAAAGACTGATATAAAATTTTAACATGTTGGGGCTACCTATAATTTTTCCACCTGAACAAAGAGGCCTTGCATATGTTAAAATGATGCACACCACAATTAACAAAAACACTGACTTCGAAACACTTAAATACTAATTAGACTTGTCATATCACATAAACCACACTTCAGAGATTTGATTGATGAGTAATTCAGTGAGTTAATGATGTCATATTATCTCTATCTCTCTGCACTGGTATCCCATGTATAAGTGTTGCCTTCAGGTGACTCCCACGATAGGGATAACGTAGATATGATAAGTATAGAAAACAGATGTGAAAAACCCATGTCTATATATAAATCTATTACTGGCAAGGGAGTTAAATTTCCAAAATTGTCTTAATCATTTTGAGTGAAATGGACACTGAGGAGTCAATAAAAAGAACAATGAATCTTATCTTTATTTGCCACAACAAAAACAAAACAAAACAAAAATCTACATGATTGATAGAAGTTATTATTGTTAAAAACCATTGAATATTTTATTATAGCTATAATATTTAGAATTTATAAAGCCATATTCAAGTGTAGACATAACTAATATAGATCAGTAGAATTAGTTTATAAAATTTTATTTTCAAATTTCCTTTTGATTTCTTATAGAAGTTTATTACAAAAGTATAATCAAAATTACAGAGTTAAAATTTTAATCCTAGAAGCAATGTTATAAATAAAATTTTAGCTACTTCCTGTATGAACACAGTGACTGGTCTAAATAAGTTTTTCACAAAAATTTGATTTTTATAAGGTTTCCTAAGTCAAGATGTATATTAACTTTATCTCTTATTATGTATATTTTTCCTTTGCAAAACAATATTTTCAACTCTGTCTCTGAAGATTTTGAAGCATTGACAAAATTATTGGTGCCCTCTGTACACCAGGAACTCTGATTTGTAAATTAAATTTTTCACATTCAATCCAGTTGTAGTTGGTAAAAAATCTAAGCAAACATATTAATTTGCATGACTTAAAATACCCTTGAGTTTCCATTAATAACATTAAATTTAAAGTACTTTTAAAATTTATCTGGAAATTTTATAGAAACATTTTTGCATTTATTATATCCAATAAATGATGAGCTACAATAGGTAGTCAGATATTTTACTTAAATTTTCCTTTCTCTGCATGGGAACAGCAAGTGCTTTCTATTTAGAAAAAAGACTCAATACTGGGATTCTATCAATTACATGGGATAAGGGTTTGATATAGCTTGGATATTTGTCCCCTTTAAGTCTCATGTTAAATTTTGATCCTCAGTTTTGGAGGTGGGGCCTAGTGGGAGGTGTTTAGGTCGTGGGGTTAGATGCCTCATGAACGGCATGGTGCTCTCCCCATGATAATTAGTGAGTTTTTGTTTTATTGTTCACGCCAGAGCTGGTTGTTTAAAAGAGCCTGCCTGGCACCTCCTCCTCTCTCTCTTCTTGGTCCCTCTATCACCATGCCTGTTTCCCCTTTGCCTTCCACCACGAGTGAAATCTTGAGGACCTTCACCAGAAGGAGATGCTGTTACCATGCTTCTAATACAGCCTCCAGAACCATGAGCCAAATAAACCTCTTTTCTTTATACATTACCCAGTCTAAGGCATTCCTTTATAGCAACACAAATAGACTAACACAACGTTGCACAGAATAACAATAGAAAGCTGTCCCTAGTTATAAACTATAAAAAATAAAAATTTTCATATTACACAGCCAAAATTCAACTTACTTATGTGTACTAAATAGTACCAAAGAATTAGTATTACAAATTTGCATGAAGGAACATGTTTACAGGCTCAGTAAATATATGTGAAATGAAACTATATTAGAAGTGAAATTGTAAATTAATATCCTTATCAAGTGATATTTGGAAAAAATGAGTGAAAGAGTGAAAGACCAAGAGTGAGACAAAACCCTTACTCATTTTATGTTGGGAAAGAAAGAAAAAATATAAACAGAATATCTGACTACAGCAATTTAGAGAAAAATCATCATGTAAGACAATTCATATACGTTACACACATAAATGTATAATGTAGACACCAGAAAGAATCAAATTTCCATAAATAATGTATTGAGCAATCAATGCAAAGGCTATATTAAAAAAATAAGCTTTTTCATATAATTTCTATCAACAATTTGATAAACTACTCAAAGTGATATGATAGAGGCATTTTTCACAATGTACTTTTACATTTGTACTTCACTGAAACTTCATATTTCTGGAAATGTGTGGGTTGGTTTCAAAAGAACAGTCTTGAGTTAATTATGTTGAAATGATACCTGTAAAAAACTTTGAAGACAGATTTAGGTTAATGTAAAAAAGACACTGAATATTCATGAAAGTAATTTCGTGTCTTATTTCTAACTAAAATGATATGATATATGCAGTTGTTATAAATAACAATAAACAAATAATTTTGTATATTTTTATTTTCTCATACATAAAATAAATGACCTTACTATGCTATGATAAGCAGTTTCCTTTTTCTTTCTTAAACTACATTTTCTGAACAACCTTAAATAAAATATGAAAATATAAAATCACAATAAATATCATCATATTTACCGATAGGCTACTAATGATTAAAAAATAGAGTAATGTTAAAAATAACTACACACATACACACAAACATGTAAACGTGAAAAATTATATCTGTTTACTCATATTTCCATACACATATATCTTGCAACAATTCTTCATACTTTATAGAAATATAGAGGAGTTTTAAATTTCAAAAATTAATTTATGAAAAATGAAAATGTAAAATCAAGTAAAATTCAAAGATGTTAGGAGATAGAACTCCCTTTAGTATTTTTGTAGGATGTTGCATTGAAAAGGGAGTGGGGCAATGGCAAGCAAAAATGCCACAACATTATTTTACCATTTTTGAGTGAGGCATTTTCTTGTGTAGGTGTTCATGTGATTGCTGTAGCTCTTAGCTTGTTACTAGAGTGCTCACAATGCTATTTGGTATGTATGTCGTTTACTCAGTGTTTCTGTCAGGGAGTATGCTATCTTGTTGATGTCACCTACTTTCGAAAGGATTTTAATCTACAGTAACACCAGAAAAAAGTAAAAATAAATTTTTGGCAGCACATGAAGTTATGAAGAAAAACTTACCACAAAGCAGAAAGCAAATATAAATGAAATGAAATAAGAGAATACATTGTTAAGACAGTTGGGAGTCCTAAAATAGAATGAGGGAAATGGGAAGTGGCATATATCAGGATAGGTAAACAATTACATACTTGAAAGCAACATTGTATTCAACAAAAAGAAGAAATAAGTGATTTGTAGAAGGATTTCAGAGTTGCACAGTGCTGTGAGAATTAGAGTTCTTACATTTGGGAGAGTTTGATTTATATATTTGGTTGTGTGTGTGTGTGTGTGTGTGTGTGTGTATAACTAGAAAATATCCAAGAATCTCAGCAAAGAGCTAACAGGATAAATCCAAAAAGAATTGAGCGCTAGGTTTATCATAGAGGAGGGCTCTCCCAGAATACCTTGGATTCTTAGTTTATGCCCCAGACAGTCCACATTTTAAGAGAAATGTTATTCTAGCCCTGTGGTTAAAGCATCTCCAGACTCATTAAAAATAAAAATAAAAATAAAAGCAATCTTCAGAAGGATCAACTTTATCCTTTAGTAAATTAACTGCCTAACACTAAAAATAAAATATACCCAAAAAACCCTCAATATTCCTTAGGCAAAGACTCTGCAATTCAGAATTTCTGCTATTTCATAAAGTCCAGAAATGTACAGAACACAATTATCATTTGCCAGACATGCTGAGAAGCAGAAAAATGTGACATATGATTAGAAGATAAAATCGTTAATAAAAGCCAACTCTAAGATGACATGGTTACTGGGGGCTATTGAAGTGCCTATTAAAAATATGCTCAAGGACTTAAAGAAAAATATGGTTATTAAAATGAATTAACATAGAGGGAATTTTAAAATATTAAACTATAAAAATAAGAAAATTTTATTTTATTTTATTTTATTTTTTTGAGACAGAGTCTCACTCTGTTGCCTGGGCTAGAGTGGCATTAATAAGTGGGAGCTAAACAGTGGGTGCATATGGACACAGAAAGATATAGGGCACATTGAAAACTAAGAAGGGTGGAGGGTGGGAGCAGGGTGAGTGATAAAAACTTACCTATTGGGTACAATGAACACCTTCTTGGTTGGGGGAGCACACTGAAAACCTTGACTTCGGCATTATAGAGCGTATCCATGTAACAAAAAATTTAGAACCCCTTAATATTTTGAAATTAAAAAAAATGAAGTATTATTTTTATTACTTTTTTACTTCCTCTAAAAGCATGACTAGGTAAAACAGAACTGATAACACTATATTATTGAATTTAAAATATATGCACTTGTAATATTAGGAAAACAATTGCAATTATAAGAGTGAATGGAAAATGGCAGTAAATAATCACTAGGCTTCTTCATTGCATATAATATGATCCAATATTAACTTAAAGTAGGTTTTAATAAGTTAAAAATGCATATTGAAACCTCTAGAGAAAAAATAAATGCGATTTAAAACAAAGGAGTATAGCTGAAAAGCCAACGAAGCAGTTAGGGTTTGAGCTACACGATTCTATTTCTGGAAAACAAAGTGGGTTGTAGATTCTCTCATTGTCACTGATGGTCTCACGCTGGCTGAGTTTCTTCTATTTCTAATCACTAGTCAGTGTGGTAGATGATAAAAAATGTGCTGAATCACAGAACTGACACTCATACCACTGACCAAACTGAATCATTTATATGTGTTTAACTACACTCGGCCAGGAAAAGCAAATATATTAAGTGACTGAAAAGAGAAAAGAAAGACATACCTGTGAAGACAACTAAGGGTTAACCTTGTTCCTATCTCACACATACCAAAAAAAAGTTGTAATCCTCTGTTAACAATTTTATCATTTGTGTTAAACAGAATACTTGACCTCCTAATATATTAGGTCCAAGTACCTGCAATGCGTAAATAACTTTATTTTTAAAAATGTATCTTTGCAGATGTGAATAAATAAAGATGTTAAGATGGAGAGATTACCTGGATTTCCTGGGTGTGCACTAAATGTAATCACAAATGGAGGAAGATTAAACCCACTCCAGAGAAAGGCAAAGGATCAGGAGGCAGAGATTGAAATGATGTGACCGCAACCAAGGAATGGAGGCAGCCACTAGAAGTTGGAAAGGGCAAGGAATTGATTCTCTCTTAGGGCCTCTTGAGATAAAGTGGCCCTGCTAACACACTTTCATTTCGACCCAGTGAAAATGATTCTGGAATTTTGTCCTCTAGAACTGTGAAATTATCAATTTTTATTGTTTTAAGTCACCATGTTTGTGGTAAATTGTTGCAGAAGTCACAGGAAACTAATACATCAATTTTCTTTCTAAAATATCTTGCTAATTAAACTCTCTCCACAACTTTACAAAAATACTACATATTGTATTTAATTAGATTTTGAAATATTAAATGCATTCCATTAAATTTGAATCTCATAATATTGAAAAACTTTTCTTAGATCAACATATAATAATAGTACATATTTATGGGGTATATGGTGATGTTGCAATAAGTGTAATTTATAGTGATTGGATCAGAGTAATTAGTATATCCATCATCTCAAACATTTACCATTTCTTTGTGTTAGGAACATTCAATATCCTCCTCCCAACTATTTGAAAATCTATAATATATTATTGTTAACTATAGTGATCTTACAGTGCTACAGAATACTAGAACGTCAGATGATACTTTATGATCTTGTTTAACCCCTAATGTAACTTTTTCTTATTTGGTTGTATTCCAAAGTGACATTCATTTCAAGACATTTGATTTCCACATTCAAATCACTCTGATGAAAGGAAGCCGAGATATAAATGAATATATAATTTATATGCAACTAGCAAGTGAATTAACATTTTTTCAGGAAAAAACTTGTTCAACTTTAGTATTTTCTGATAAATCATGACAGTTACAAAATGACTTAGTTATGAACATATTTTATTGATTAAGATGGGAACTAAATAACTATCTTAAAGCTTTCTGCTAGAACAATCAATGTGACAGAAAATGACATAGTCATAATTTTAAGAGTTAAATGTGTTCGTTAATTTTTAAGCAGCACACTTATGCTTCTGTATTTCTATAACAAAGTCATCTATTACATAATTCATCTATAATGGAATGTTAGCCAAATAACTTTGTATTTAATGTGAGATACATAAAGAAACTGGGAGTAATAGGCTTCCAAAGCTGCATACCCACCTTCACTTCACATTTTTGTACTTTGAAAACATATATTTGTTTAGTTCGTATGTAATATCTTTTGTTTGTATGTACATATAAATTAACTTATGGATTTTATTATCTATTGAGACATAATTTATGTATAGTAAAATGTACCTATTTTAAGTGTACAGTTTGATGAATTTGACGTGAGTATCGCCAGTTTATCATCATGACAATTAAGGCATATTAATAGAACATTTCTGTCACGCCAAAAATATCACTTATTCTACTGTGTAGACAATCTCTTCTGCTTTTTCCCTATCCCTAGGCAATATTTGTAGTGCTTTCTGACATGGCAAATTATATATTCCTACACTCACATTCCCTAAGCCTTATATTATGCATCAAATAAATGACTTATTTCTGACTTATTTTGTACTGTATTATAGATGTGAGTGCCCTCCATTTTGTTGGGTGTATTGGTATGTTATTTCATTTTATTGATGAATTCTGTTCCATTTTGTGGATACATCATTGTGTGTTTTCTATTCATTGGTGGAAGGACATGTGTTTAGTGTCTAGTTTTTTTTTTAATACATAATTAAATTGAAATTTATTGAGAATGTTCATGAATCACGTCTTTATGAACAAAATACAACTTGAAACATTCTGAGAAAATAAAAGGATACTAACTTTACAAGATATTTTCATAATTAAATGATTTCCTTCAAATTTTGGCAATTTTGTTAATCTCATGACTAAGTAAATATCCCCCATCTAATATAAAGGTATTGTTATAAGTTTTACTTTATTTAGATAACTCTAGTGTTCAATTTTAAACTAGGAATAAATATGTTATGAACATGCTTGAGTAAATCTTCATCGGTATTCATGTTTTACTTTTTCTGGGTTAAATATCTAATAATTAATTTGCTGGGTCACTTGACAAATTTATGTTTAATATTATAAGAGGTCGCCAAACTCCTTCCCAAATTGCTTTTACTATTTGACATTTTCATTAGCAACAAATAAAGTGCTGGGGTTTTCCCATATACCTTCCAAAAGTTAGTGTTGTCAGTCTTTCTAATTTTGGCTATTGTAGTGGATATGTAGTAGTTTCTCATTTTTGGTTTCATTTTTATTTCTGTAACAATTGATAATGTTGCGCATATTCTCATAGGCTTAATATCAATTTCTATATCTTCTTGTTTGTAGTGTGTCTTCAAATCTTTGTCCATTATTAATCAGTTTGACTTATTATTGTTGGTATATAAGAATTCTTCTATTAAATGTGTAAGTGTTGGTCAGAAACATGTTGGTAATTTCCCCCTTAGCATATTGTTTGATTTTTTATTTTATAAAAGTGTCTTTCATAGATACTTTGTAAAAAATTTATGATTTATACTTTTTGTCCTACCTTGGAAATTTTGCATGGACCAATGTCATAAGATTTTCTTTTTCTTTTTCTTTTTTTTTTTAGGTTTCTTCTTTTAAAAAACTTTTTTTTAACTTCAGCATATTATGGGGGTACAAAGGTTTAGATTACATGTATTGCCCTTGCCCCACCCAAGTCAGAGCTTCAAGCATGTCCATCCCCCAGATGGTGCACACTGCACCCATTACGTGTGTATGTACCACTCCCCTCCTTCCCCTTCCCTCCTCCCATCTGCCTGACACTGGATGAATGTTATTACTATATGTGCACTTAAGTGCTGATCAGTTAATACCGATTTCATAGTTAGTACATATGGTGCTTGTTTTTCCATTCTTGGGATACTTCACTTAGTAGAATGGGCTCCAGCTCTATCCAGGATAATACAAGAGGTGCTATATCACCATTGTTTTTTGTGGCTGAGTAGAACTCCATTTCCTTTATAGATTTTATATTTACGTCATAATACATGTTAAATCAATTTTCATATGTTTGATCTGAAGTAATATTCAGACTTTCTTAAAAAAAATATGGTTCTGGCCGGGCGTGGTGGCTCACACCTGTAATCCTAGCACTCTGAGAGGCCGAGGTGGGTGGATTGCTCAAGGTCAGGAGTTTGAAACCAGCCTGAGCAAGAGCAAGAGCAAGACCCTATCTCTACTAAAAATACAGAGAAATTAATTGGCCAACTAAAAATATACAGAAAAAATTAGCCAGGCACGGTGGCACATGCTTGTAGTCCCAGCTACTCGGGAGGCTGAGGCAGAAGGATCGCTTGAGCCCAGGAGTTTGAGGTTGCTGTGAGCTAGGCTGACGCCGTGGTGCTCTAGCCCAGGCAACAGAGTGAGACTCTGTCTCAAAAAAAAAAAAAAAAAATATGGTTCTACTTGTTTTACTATTAAATATTTTGTCCACATTTTTATAAATCAATTGGTTATGTATTTATTATTCTAATTTTGAACTCTCTATTCTGTTCTATTAATCTCTATATTTGTTATTCTTATTACTACATTTTATTGTTATGATTTCACTAGCATCATGGCATCATGTGGTGAAAATCTTCCACATATTTCTTCTATTACAAATTGTTTATGCTATTTGAGGCCTTTTGTGTATCTTTCTGATTTTAGATCCATCTTGTCCATTTCTACAAAATAACCTACCAGGATTTTGATTGGGATTACACCAAGTATATAGAAATATTGAGGAGTAAACGACATTAACAATATCGATTCTTCCAATTATAAGCATACTGTACTCCAGGTTAACTATTCCTATGTACGCTTTTTATTCTTAAAAGTTGATACATTGTCCCCGTTTTGTTAAATCTATCTCTAAGAACTCATGATTTTGATGTTATTGCAAAATTCATCTTTAAAATTTTATGTTCCAATTGTTTGCTGCTGGAATATAAAAATGTCATTTTTTTGCCTTCTTTTTTTTAAACAATCTTTCTAAATTTATCTTTAGTTCTGGTAGCTTTTTAATAAAGTTAATTTTGAGTTTTATACATCCAAAATTATGTGCTTTGAAGATAAAAAGAAATTACAGTCACCATTTTCAATTTGAATGTTTTCTCTCCTTTTTTATTGGTAGAATTGAAATTTTTATTACTTCTTCTATGAACTTAGTAACATTTGGAGGTACATGTAATGATAATACAATCATATTTAATAATAACCTCCCAAAGGCTATATTTATAAAATGTCTTTTTGAAGTAATGAATTTATTTCATTTTTCTTAATGATAAACCTTGTCATAGGTATGGTATACCTTTGATATATTAAAATAATATTATAATGAAATATACTTATTGATAAGTAACTATACAGACTCATATTAGAAGTACAAGCTTGAAGTGTTTTTTGTTGTTATTTTGTCTTTTTTAATAAACATAAGTGTGCAATAAAATATAAAGTTTTAGTTATGCAAGAAGAATATGTCAAAGATGTACAGCAGAGTACCTATAGTTTACAATACAGTATTGTATACTTAAAAAATTGCTACGATGGTTGATCCTACATTCAGTGTTTTTAGTATAACAATACTTATAAAATAAAGAGAGTCAGAGAAAACTTTTGGGGTGATGGACATATCTGTGGCATAGATTGTGGTGATGATTTTATGTGTTTATACTTATCTCCAAATTTATCGAGTTGTATACATTTAAATATGTACAGCTTTTTGTATGTCAATTATACTTAATGAACTAACTTTTTAAAATGTGGTAGTCACTGTCCTGAATTATTTGATGCAACAAGCTAGAAGCTTCTGTATCAACACTGTTTTTTAGCATTTTCATAAAATATGCTGGAATCTATTATTATTTTGTGTTTTTTCATTTATAAATTTGGTACACACATCTGACATAAGGAAATATCAGTAAAACTTCTTTTTCATTGTTTTCCTCCAAAAATTCCTTTTAGAAAACAAAGGAACAGAAATATTTAATGTAGGTAATAGACAGGAATTAATGACTAGACAGTAGAAATAGTCTCTCTGCAACAGTAGCTTATGTTGATCAGTACACATTGTCTTTTGAGGCAGCACACAGGTATCTAGCAGGAATGTATTTTCAACTAAGTGAAAGTTTACCCAGCTTTTCTACTGTGAGATTTTTTAAATAACATGTGAGAGAAAAGATCAGCTCAAAGCCTGGTGTGATCAAAGACTGAAACACAGCAATAAGGTCATTTGGAATAATCTTGGTCTCTTGCCCTGTATTGCTACCTTACATCATTAGGCAGATGCAAGCCAATTACTAGCAATTATCAGGAACCAAGAGTTGAGGTTACTGCAATATGATATGGTGCAAAATTGACCTTACTTGACAGGTTGTGGCGGCAGAACCATTAGCTCTTCCCAAGGTATGAACAGGACTATTTGAGGTAAGGCTTCTGGCATTAGCCTTATGATACGGCAAACTAGCGGCTTTGGGGATTGATCAGCTGCCTTAGAATTCTACTACAATGGATTGCCTTAGATTTTCACAAATTCTAACTGGATCTCTGCAGAGGACACTTTCCTCTCTAAGAGGCTATTCTTCAGGGAATCAGTCAAGTTAACCTTTACTTTTTGATAGATTTAATCTAGGTAATAGAGTGCAATTTCTCCCTTTGTAATTCTTCATTGTATGTTCTGAGGGATATGAAATGAAAAAAACATACTGTCTTATATTTTAAGGCAGTTATAATATTAGAGAGGCTGGAATTTTTTATGTCTCTGTTTTTAATATATGCACTTAGAGTTTTCCAATCCAAATCCAAAATACTAATACTTTTATAATATATCTTGTCATTTTACACAAAGTGTCAGTCAATGTCTACAAAAACTTTAATCAGCAGAAATAACAATGGTATCTGCAATATGAATTTTAACACAGGATAAAAAATTTATGAAAAATATGACAAATTAATTGTATTTACTTGTACACAAACTGAAATACAGCATAGATAATTTTGAATTTTTAAAATATTCAAATATAATCACATAAAAAGAATTTTGTTCATAAGTTCCAAATTTTGAATGAAATTTCTACTTTGATTTAGTTAAATAACTTTCCTAAAAGTTGACAACTTTAGTCTTAATTTTTGCCCTCTGTTCTTTAGATATTGACCACCTATCTTATAGTGATTAAATCTATCACTATCAATTCATTAATGTTTGTTTTTCCCTTTAACTGAAATCTATACTTATTGAATACAAGTAATTATTGGCATTGGTTTTTGGACTATTTTGCCAGGATAACATGATTAATATGAGTCCAATAAATGTAAAACCAAATTGCCATTTGTAGTTTACATCATTATGTCTATTCTCCTCAACTGTAGAAAAGCTATACTATTTGAAAGGACTTGACTTCATTTCCAGTAGAATGATGTCTCTGGATTTGCTTATGATAGTTAGAAGCTGGGACAAGTCTGATACCCCTTGGCATCGGGATTGGCTCAGGCCAGTGCCTACAATACAACCTGAGCCAAGCAGTAGAAGGTGTTGTCTACTGTAATGTCTGGTTCAACAGGTTAAGTTGGATGGTATAATCAGTAATATTCAGGAAGCCTACCTTTGATTTGTAAGACACTTTAGGATATACTTATACTAAAACAATAGTTGTTTATCTTAAATGCAAACTTCAAAGAGGATATTGTATTTTATCTGGCAACTCTACATAAATTATAAAATGACATAAAATGATGTAAATGAGAGAAATTAACTTGAAAACAAGGCCTTCATAAAAGAGGGTACGGCCAAGAAAACTGAGAATATGATCAGAGACATGGTTTTATCATCCTAGAAGTCTGTATTACATCTACAGTTTTCATTTTACACGTCAGTAAATTCTTAATAGCAAGTAATAAAATGTGCTATTATTCTTCTCAAGCATTATGCAGTTTAAAGTTAGGATATGGGTTATTTTGTGTTGTACGTGAGTGTGTATGTGTATGTGAAAAGGATATATAGAGTAAGATCAGACATAATATTATTTTTAAAGGTAACTAAATCTTGTATTTCAGTGTCAAGCATAATACAGAGAATAAGGTAAATGCAAGATACTTAAGATACTAAGGATAATGATAATCTGAAGCTGGAAACTTTGGTTTTTTTATAATACTTTAACCACAGAAATCTTGTCTTAAATTCAATCCATATAAGAGATTGGTCCATTTAGAAAAATACATTTAAGTCTAAGTCCTTCATTATATTCTTCGTAATGTTCTGAAATCTAATTTGAGTATAAATAATAAATTTATGACTATATGCTAAAATTTTATAATTGAAATAAATAGTCATATTGTGGATATTGATACTGATTTTAGCTTTTGTTCAAAATACTTTTTTCCATTATATTTTTGGGCAAAGATCAGGCAACTGTCACTGCCCATTAATAACTCTATAGACAAATATTTTAGACTCATGGTGTGTCATTTAATTCAAAGGATACATTTATGATAAAAGCTTGTTTCCTCTTCTCAATTATCTTTATTTATTTATAGAAATATTCCATCCTCATACTCTTTAATAGGTATATGGCTCCACAAAATTAATGTATGGAATATTCACCTGCTGCCAAATTTAACCTTAAATGAATTTTCATTACTTTACTGACTCAACAAATATTGACTGAGGGATTTCTGATGTATCTTTCACTGCTTTAGCATGAGAGAAACAGCAGTGTATAAAACAGAGAGAGCACTTACCCTGAGAGAGACTTCATTCTAGTGAAGAGCAAAGTGCCTGATACAGAAAACCGTATCACTTTTACTACCAGAGAGTGTTATCTCAAATGATATCTAAGTCATAACTTTTGTGGAGCACTTATGTTCACTATTCGCCAAAGTATTTCTTTCACTCTGCATCGTGACTTTTTTTTTTTATTGACTTAGGATTGGTGAATTTTTTTTACTGATTTTTCCTAACTATAGTTTAGCATTTAAAAAGCTTAACACTATGGTGCTCACATGGTAGTAATATTCTCTAGGGTTTAGGGGATTGGAGGGGTAAACTCACAATTAAACGACATGGTGAGCATTGTAGAGGGGAAGGGCATGCCTCTAACCCTTGCTAGGGAGAGGCAAAGATATAAAATGTAACCAACATGTTTGTACTCTCATAATTTCCTGAAAAAAAAAAAGATTGGAAATCCAATACAGCCTCAAACTAAAAATCCGTTTGTATAAATGAAATAGGAACTATAAATTACAAGGCATATCATTTAGTTTCAGGAGTTTTTTTTAGGAGGTGTAATCTAAACTTAATTTTACTTAAGTCTTAAAAAAAATCACACACGTACACAGACACACACAACTTAATAATCTGCAGTTATGAGAGGAAAATGAAAATGCAGAGGTACCTTGTTGATAGAATAGGAAAAAGTCCCATTAAAGGTAATAAAATATAAAATACTTTCCTTTAAAAATGTTTTATTTTTTAAAAAATGTAGCAGGGGTAATAGTTATACATGAGTAACAACATAAATTTGCAAGTAACACTTGTTATTTTTAGTCCTTTTATTATGGACATCTAGTTGGTGTGCAACAGTATCTCAATTAGTGTAAATTGGTATTTCCCGATGATTAATGATGTTGAACATCATTTCTTGTTCTTATTAGATATTACTGTATGTTTGGTACAATTCACCAGAGAAGTCATATGGGCCTGAGATTTTTTCAATTGAAAGGTTTTCATTTACTAATTCAATTATGTTAATTTTGGTAGACTTATTCAGATTATTCTTGAGCTAGTTTTGGTAATTTATGTCTTTCTAGAAATTTTTTCCTTTTCATCTAAGTTATCTATGTTGTTGACATACAGTTGTTCATACTGTTACCATAGACTTTTAAATTTATTTATACAAATATATGGTAGTGATGTTTCCTTTTGCATATTGATTTTTCTCTCTTTTTTTCTTGGTAAGTCTAACTAATATTCTGTCAATTTTGTTGATCTTTTCACAAAACTTGTTTTGGTTTTAATGTTTTCTATTGTTTCTCTATCTTCTATTATTATTTTTTTCACTTTATTATTTCTGCCCTCTTCTTGCTTTGAGTTCAGTTTATACTTTTTATAGTTGCTTGAAGTGGAGTTTCAAGTTATTAATTGATCTCATAAAGATATTTTTAATTACCTTTGTGACTTACTTATTCAAGCCACACACTATTTAGAAATATGTTCTTTAAGTTTCAATTATCTAAGGATTTCTAATATTCTGTATATTACTACTAATCTTTATTTATTGTGGACAGATAACATACTTATTGAAATTTCAGTCCCTCTAAATTTATAGAGATTGTGTATTGCTTAACATATATTCTGTTTTGGTGAATGTATTTGCACTTAGTATATAGTCTGCAGTTACCTGGCAGAGTGTTCTATATCTGTCAGTTAGAACAAGTTGGTTGATGTAGTTCATGCCTTCTAAATACTCAGTGGGTTTGTGTCAGTTACTGAGACAGAAGCATTAAAATCTTAAACTATAATTCCTTATTTGCT
The DNA here is from genome assembly GCA_963574885.1 of Lepilemur ruficaudatus. Taxonomy (NCBI): domain Eukaryota; kingdom Metazoa; phylum Chordata; class Mammalia; order Primates; family Lepilemuridae; genus Lepilemur; species Lepilemur ruficaudatus. The sequence goes on along the minus strand of CAUYRT010101127.1, from coordinate 7,911 downwards.
CACTTATCCTTTCAATTCTTTCATTTTTTGTCTCATGTGTTAAGTAACCTGATTGGAATGTGCATACATATTTTCCATTGTATCTTCCTAGTTGTTGATCCTTATCATCATTATAAAAATGACCTTTTGGCCAGTAGTGATATTTGTTGTTTCAATCTGTGGTTTGTCTTATATTAATATAGCCACTATAGCCCTCTTATGGTAAATGTTTGCATGCTACATTTTTATAATACTTTTAATTTTCAAGTTATTTGTGTCTTTTTATATAAAATATCTCACTTGTGGACTATATATAGTCAGCATTTATTTTCAGTCTGGGAATTGGTGACTTTTAATTGAAATGATCATTCTACTCATATTTCATGTAATTATTACAATGTTTAGATTTGCCATTTTGCTCTTTCTCTTTCACAAATTTTATGTAATTTTGTTACTCTATTCCTCTTGTATTGCCTTTTAAAAATCACACATATTTTATACTATAACATTTTAATTTCTCTGTTGAATTTTAACTGTATTTCTGTCCTATTTTCTTGGTTGTTCTAGTGATTATATAAAAAGCTTTCATCTTGTTATAGTCAAACTTAGGTTAAAGCTTGTTTATTTCATCTTAAACCTAAAATATAGCAATTTTGCTTCAATGTAGTTTATAGTTGGTGTTACATATATATATGTTATATCTCTATCTGTCATAAACAATTCAGTGTTATAATTACTTTAAATCGTCTTTTGTTTTTAAAATAAACTAAGAGAATAAACGTAGAAAATATTTCTATATTATCTATATTAGATTGCTAGTGTTGCCACAACAAAGTACCACAGACTGGGTGGCTTAAACAAAAAAAATTTATTTTTTCACACTTCTGGAGACTAGATGTCTGAGATCAAGATGTTAGCGGGGTTGGTTCCTTCTTAGGTCTCTCTCCTTGGCTTATAAATAGCCATCATCTCTTGGAATTTTCACAAGGTCCTTGTTACGTATGTCCAACGTCCTCTTATTACAAGGACAACAGTCATATTGGATTAGGGCTCATCCATATTAGCTCATTTTAATTACCTTTCTTTAAGACCCTATCTCCAAATATAGTCACTCTTGGGGGGACTGAGGGTGAGGACTTCAATATATGAATTTTGGAGAACACATAACATAATAATCTTTTATATTCGGCTACATTTTTGTCAATTTTGGTGCTCTTCATTTCTTCATGCGAATTTGAGTTTGTATCTGTTCTTTCCTTTAAGCCTGATGGTTCCCTTCCTTATTTTTGGTAAGATAAGTGTCCTAGACATGTATTTCTAGCTTTTCTTTAACTGGGAATATTTTAACTTTGTCTTAATTCTTGAATGATAACTTTTCTAGATATAATGTTCTTGGTTGACAGTTTTTTTTTTTTCTTTGAGTCCATAGACAATTCTATGTCATAGACTCCTGGACTCCTTGCTTCTAAAGAGACGTCAGCCATTAATTACAATTATGGTTCTTCCCTGTGATGAAATATTACTTTCTTGATGCTTTCAAGATTTTCTCCTTTTTGACATTAACTTGATTCATTAACTTGTTGTAGCTATCTGTAGATTTCTCTGTTTATTCTAATTAATATGTTTCTCATTAAACTAGGGAAATTTTCTGCCATTATTTCTTTTTTTAAAAAAAATCATTTTATTGATATATGATTAACATACAAAAAGTTTTATAAATTTAGTGTATACAACATGATGAGTTTGGAAATAATTATACACCCATGAAGCCATCACCACAATCTATTCTATAAACATATGCATCGTCTCAAAATGTTTTCTCCTGTTCTCCTTTATTATTATTTTTTTTGTAATAAGAACATATAAAATTGACCCGCTTAGCAAATTTCTAAGTATACAATATATTGTAGTATTGTTAATTATAGGAACTATGTTGTACAGTAAATCTCTAGAGCTTATTCATCTTGCATAACTGAAGCTTTTCTCCCTTTCAATAACACCTACCATTACCCCTTCCCACAGACCCTGGAAACCACTATTTGACAAATAGCTGACTATTTTAGATTCCTATATAAATGTTATCATGTACTATTTGTCTTTCTATGTCTGGCTTATTTCACTTAGCATAATATTTTCAAAGTCCATGTTATTAAAATGGCATAATTTCTTCTCTTTATGTTTAAATAACATTCCATTATGCCTATCTATCTATGTATCTATTTACCTACCTATCTATTTACCTACCTACCTATATACCTACTAATCTACCACATTTTCTTTATCCATTCATTCATTGATGTGCATTTAGGTTTCTTCCCTTCTTGGTTATTGTGAATACTACTGCAATGAACATGGAGGTTCAGATATCTCTTCAAGATCTTGATTTCAATTTTTTTAAACTATATACTCAGAGGTAGGTTTGCTAGATGCTATGGTAGTTCTGACTTTTTTTTAATGTTGGATATATTTTTTATTTATTTTTCTTTATTGAAGTATACTTTACATACCATGCCTTTACTCCATTTTAGGTGTACAATTAAATGATTTTCAGTGAATTTACTGAGGTGTACAGTTAATCACATAAATTAGTTTTAGAGGAATTCCTTTACCCTATTGAGACCCCTCATTCTGCTCCCCAACTACTTTTCAAGCATGTCCCATCCCTCCACAGTGCCCACTATGGTGCTCAAATGGTGGGACTGATCAGTAGGTTCTGATTTTTTTTTATTTTTTTGAGAAAACTCCTTTTTCCTATAGTGGCTGCAACAATTTACTTTCCCACCAACATCATATAAGTGTTCTTTTTTCTCCACATCCTTGCCAACACGTTATCTTTTCTTTTGCCTTAATAATGGCCATCTTCTTTTATTTCTTAAACTATTTTTTGCTTCTTTTTCTGTCTTCTTTCACTCTTAACTTCCATTTTAAGTTGGTGTGCTTCATCTTGTTGCAGTTACCTATGACCGTTCATTTTTTTTTAGTATTTTTTCTCTTTGATATATTAAATACTTTATAGTTATCTATCTTGAAGTTACATGATTCTTTCTTCTCCCACTTTAAGAACTTCTCCCACTTTAGAACTTATAAAATATTTTTTCTCTTGTTTAAATTTTATTTACCATGTTTTTAAACTTAGAATTTTGATTTGGTTTATTTTTAAAATTTTCATTTCTCTACTTCGATTCTCTATTTTTAAAACATGACCATCATATTTTAAAATTATTATATCATATTCATAATAGCTTCCTAGAAGTCTGTTTGCTAAATACAACATCTGAGGCCACTCAGGCGTTGTGCTTACCTATGACAATTTTTTTTTTTGCTGAATATGAGATATGCTCTCCAGTGTGGACTTATTAGATAATATGTTGTACTAACTCTGGATTCATATTACTTATTTTTGACCCCTCTGGTAACTTGTCTGAACCTGAACTGAGGATTGTTTCCCTTGGACTATGACGCTGTTGTCTCTGCTTTTTTATTTTTTTCCATGTATAATTTTTTTGCCTGGTTTTCAATAGATTGCACCTGTGTCTATATAGTGTTGTTTTCAGCCAATGATTTCAACATAGTTTCTGCTGAAACAGATCAAACCCCTAAGGCTTCCACCCTCTGACAACTTATCTTTGTGGGTGTTTGAGAGCACATTCTAAATTAAGTTTGTTCTCGTTGCTCCCTAGGATTTAGGCACTGCCACACTTAGCCTGGCTTCCTCTGTGCTTATACCTAATGAACCAGACAGCCAAGGTTTGAAGAGACTTTCTCTAGTCTTTCTGTAGCTGTTTTCCCAAGATAACTATAGTAAATTAGTGGTTGGTTCACCACTGATACCAAGCTATCCACAACGTTGCTGTAACAAAACTGGAAGTTTCCCATGTGTTTTCCTATCACATTTACCATTTTTTATCTGACAAAGCCATGTGTTTTGACCACCCTTTCCCTCAACATAAAGTATCATGTTCATGCTTTCTGGCAGCAAAGCTGCTGGTTTTCATAGCCAGCCTCACCTATCCAAATTGTAGTTTTCAGCATAGTTCGGGCAGGAGTTGGGTGTTGGGGAGAGCACATTCTGCTAGATACCTGTCCTGAGTTGACAGGAAGTCAATGTCATGAAATTAAAAAGTAGGAGCAACGTTGGCTTTAATGACATTCACAATATTACACAACCACCACCACTATTTCCAAAATTTTCATCAACCGAACAGAATCTGTATACCTATTAAGCAGTAATTCCTGATTCTCCTCTTTCCCTAGTCCCTGGTAACCTGCAGTCCACTTTCTGTCTTTATCAACTTACCTATTCTAAAGAACTAATATAAATGAAATCATACAATATTTGTACTGGCTTATTTTACTTAGCATAATGTTTTTAAGTCATTATTGTATCATGTATCAGAACTTCATTCCTTTTTATGGTTAAGTAGTGCTTCATTATTATTACACTACATTTTGTTTATCCAGCCATCTGTTGATGGACCCTCAGATTGTTTCAGCCTTTTGGTTATTGTAAATAATGCTGCAACAAACACTAGCATACAATTATCTCTTTGACTCTGTGTTTACAATTTATTTGAATACATATCTAAAAGTGGATTTGCTGTGTTATATTGAGAGAAAGAGAGAGAGAGAGAGAGAGAGAGTTTATGTCTCCCAGAAATCTGTCACTGTCCTTTTTAAATCCCTCTGTTGAGGATTTATAAATTTCACAATTACTTGTTTAAATCACACTTGTTGCTTTCTATTCATTTTTCACAATCTTTTATTACTAACTTTTATTTCACAGTTGCTCATTACTAGTTTTGATCATGCCATATAATTCATAAGTTATAATTATCATGCAAATGAAAAACATATTTTACATTCAAATCACATGGCATGAAAATATCATGCTATGTTGAAGCTTATTACTTTTTTAGCCTTGAGGAATTTTTAAATTTAAGTTGGCTTCATGCACCCTAGCATGTATTTTGCATTTATTTTTAAAAATAGAAACAATATGCTAAATAATAACAATATAGGACAGTCTCAAAATAAGTATATCTGACCTTAGCTAACTCTGCTTATATATTCTCTACTTATAGTAGCCATAAAATGTAAATAATTATTAAATCATAAATTAAGATTCTATCCTTTCATAGAAAGGTATTTATTGGCATTTGTGAAAAGTCATTCCATACTTATTTAGATAATATTTGAATTATTTAATAAATATAAAATTCAAAATGGTCCCTGATATGTGTGCACCAGAAAATAAGAGCATTACAATAATTGTCTGTTTATCTGGGCACATAAATTTTACTTGTGGTATCTATAGTATATTTAAGCCTGAAAAAAATAACTATTTAAAGTTTACTTATTCAAATTTTAACAAAATTTTTTATGGTTAATAAATTAGTATTTCTATAAAATTTATAGAATATTTACTAACTATATTATTCTTTTTGTAATATGTTTTCATTAAACTAGTTTATATTCAATACCTACCATGTAAAATGGTAAGGGCCAGGTAAGTGGCAGAGGAAGCACACAGAGCGGGGAGTAGGGGCTAAAGAAAGCGAGACAGAGAGAGAGACTTGAAAGAGGAAGATGTGAAAGAAAACATTAAACAAAATACTAAAAGTGCAATTGAAATGCCTCGAAAATATATAGACTCATAGGCAAGAGAATAATTAATACTATTTTTTCCCCAAAGTATTAATACTTATATTTAGCAATAAACAATTTTGATGCTGAAGTACACATTTAAATAAATGCTGATTAATTAATCAACATATTATTCAATAAAATATTGCAACTATTTTTCTTAATTCTTTTTATAAATGTCTGGTAGAAGACACACAAGTCATTTTAATTAAATAAAACCTTCTGTGAGAAATCTTTAAAATAACTAACATCAAACATATTTTTGAAAACGAGTAGTTTAGGTGTATTTTTGTTAAAATAGTCTAATTTACAGACAGAATCATTTTTTATTTTTGGTTTATCAACTTTCATGGAAAGTCTACAAAAAATCAAATTACTCAAAATAGATGAACTACTTGTAGATAAATTTCAAAACAATGCATCATTCAGGAACTTTATAATATGCAAATTAACTTATTTTAATATTTGTAAACAATAGTTGGTATAGATTATAATTGTCATAGTATATCTGATTTGTATCTAATGAAAGTTCATGAATGAAGAAAAAAATATTTTGATTACCTTTGAACTGACTGTAAAATAATTAAGATTTGGAAGCAGTGATAGTTAGAATTGCCTTCAGTAAATAATGGTAAACTTCTACAATATTCATTCTTTTCATGTTTACTGTTAATTGCAGCCAAAAATTATACAGAAATATGATGACCTTCTAGGATAGCATTCAGAAATATAATAAATATAACCAGAAATAAATTTGTAAAATAATGTGCCATCTTGAATGTTAATTCTATTAATGTTATACAGAAATAAAAATCTGATTTATATTTAGTTATATTTGTACTACAAATGATTTGCATTTTTTACTGTTGTCACACTATGATTGATTAACTCTTCTTGAAGATATTAACCGCTCAGCCTGTTGATTTTTCACTTTTCAGCTTTACTGCGTTTCACACTTCTAAGCTTGTTATTATATTGCTTCAAAGTCTATTTGCCTTTGAAGTCTAAAATATCCAACTGTCAGAAAGCAAAGGCATTTGGTAATTAATTTAACACCAAATCAGACATCTGCCATAAGAATGAAAAGGAATAATTGGATACGCATTTTCTAATAGCCATTGCACTTCAAGTACAGGCTGATAAAATATTTTGAAAAATAAATAATTGATAATTTTAAAGACATATTCAATTTATCGTGTATCAATAGTAGAAGAGTTTTTAAACAAATTTTTATTGAACTTGTCAATACAACTGGCATTTTAAAATTAATTCATGTATTCATATGCCTGTAGCAGACCAACATACTAAAATGTACCACAAGGTCATTTTCAAGAGAAAATTGCTAAGTCTATAGATAAATAAACCTATAATGTTGTGACTCACTTTCTGGCTTAATTGTAACCCTAGGTATTCAGAAAAGAGAAGGCAAATTGTAGTGGCAGGCATATGGTTGTGCTTATATAGTAATCATATCATAAATCATGGTGTCTCTGGAAAAGGTCAAATAACTCAAAACAAAAAACAAGTCATGTCTTGCAGAATTATGTTCATTTATTATGATGAATAAAAGTCTACTTATGGTAAATAGCATTTGTTAACAAAGATGTTATCATTTAAATGTGAAGACCTTTCTAATTTCCAGTAGACACACTTAAAACCACTTACACAAACCCAGTCCTTGAAGAAGAAAGTTGTAAAATTTCACATAAGTAATTTGCTTAATGTTGAAACATAGCTGATTAAAATGTTCATAATAATTTTTGTAGACAGTGTGAAATGAAAACTGTATTGAGAATACCATATATCTTTTTCAATTATTATTAATTTTAAATTGACATATGATATTGTGTGTTTTTGTCATCTACAACATGATGTTTTGAAGTACATATACATTCTGGAATGGTTGTATCAAGCTGATTGTACTCAGCAGATGGGGAATAAGACAATGCTGAAGCATGAAGAATTTCTTAATTTTCAATATCCTTTATTTCCTGTAATCTAGAAGTAAGATTTAAATAATTGATTATATTTATATTAAACATTTTGGGGGAGTACACTTCATAATTTTCATATCATAAACTATAATTCGTTCCTTTTTCATTTTGTTTCAACATCTTCAGTAAGTATGTGACAAGACAGCTTAAAAATCACTTGTCACCAACTGGTTTGCCTTTGGCTGAAAAAAGATAATGAAAATGGCCCTGTCTTTCTTCCATTCAGTATTTCTGTAACATTTGGTTATGTCATAATAAAAAATAAACAGTTAATGAAATATTAAATTCTTATGAT
>CAUYRT010101124.1:0-52963 GCA_963574885.1 Lepilemur ruficaudatus | reverse complement strand
GTGGTGGTGCTCACCAGGGATCCGGGGTTGAGGGGTAGATCCACATCTGAGGGATGCGGCATTGTGGAGAGAAGGGGCATGCCTCTAACCCTTGCTAGGGAGAGGCAAAGATATAAAATGTGACCAAAATATTTGTACTCTCATATTTTCCTGAAATAAAAAAAAAATTAAAAAAAAAAAGAAAGCAAGTTTATAAAATGAGTATGATATTGATACTGAAGCCTGGTTAAGATTATACTTAGAAAACAAAGTATAGAACAATTTCATTTGTATATATTGATGCAAAAATACTAAATAAAATATTGAAAAAGAAAATACAGCAAAACTAAAAGGTAATTTCATGGTAACTTTTATTACAAGTATGTATGATTCAACATTAGGAAATCTATTAACATAAGTAATATAAATCACCATCACTGATGATTAAAAGCATGTGAAAAAAAATTAGCAATCACCCTGATATATATTTGGTTGAATAAACTGAACTCTCATTCTTTTAAATTTCAGAATATTACAGAGGTACAAAATTTTTAGTCACATAATTTGCTTTTGTACTGTTTGAGTCAAAGTTATAAGTGTGCCCTTCACCTAGATAGTGTGCATTGTACTTTTTAGAGGTGAATTTAGCCATCCTCTTCTCCCTCCTCCACCTACCTGATTTCCATTGAGTTTTACTTCTATATGTGAATATAAGTGTTGATGTATTAGTTCCAATTTAGTATTGAGTACATGTGGCATTTGTTTTTACATTCTTGCAATACTTAGAAGAATGGTCTCCAGTTCCATCCAGGTTGTTATAAAAGATATCAGATCAACATTTTTTATGGCTGAGTAGTACTCCATGATATACATATACCAAATTTTATTAATGCATGCAAGAATTGATGGGACATGGGTTGTTTCCACATCTTTGTGATTGTAAACTGTGCTGCTATAAACATTTAAGGACAAGTATCTTTTTTATAAAATATCTTTTTTCACATTAGGTAAATACCTAGTAGTTGTATTTATACTGGTTTGCAGTCCCACCAACACTGTATAAGTGTTCCTTTCTCTCTATATCCACACCAACATCTATTGTTTTGGGACTTTTTGATAGAAGTCATTCTCACTGGAGATAAGTGATATCTCCTTGTGGTTTTGATTTGCATTTCCCTGATGATTTGTGTGATGTTGAGCATTTTCTCATGTGTTTATTGGCCACTTTTTTCCAAGTCAGGATATTATGGGGTTACAAATATTTTGGGTACATGTAATGCGTTTGTCTCACCCAAGCCAGAGCCACAAGCGTGCCCTTCTCCCATACTGTGCACTCCACTTCTATTAGTTGCAAGTTTACCCTCCCCCATACTCCCCACCTGACCAGCACCCAATGAGTATTACTACCATGTGAACACCTTAGTGTTGATCACTTAGTAAGAATTTGATGGCTAGTGACATGTGCATATTTTCCCCTCCTTGTGTTATCTTACTTTGAAGGATGGGCTGAAGCTCTGTCCAAGATAATATAAGATATGCTAGTTCACCATTGTTTTTTGTAGTTGAGTAGTATTCCATAGTATACATACACCACATTTTATTTATTCACTCATGTATTGATGGGCACTTGGGTTGTTTCCACATCTTTGCAATTGTGCCGCTATAAACATTTGAGTGCAGATGGCTTTATTATAGAATGCCTTTTTTTCCTTTGGGTAGATGTCTAGTAGTGGAATTGCTGGATCAAATGGTATTACTATTTTTAGCTCTTTGAGGTACCTCCAAATTAATTTTCACAGGGGTTGTACTAATTTACAGTCCCACCAGCAGCGTAAGAGTGTTCCAATCTTTCCACATCCATGCCAGCATTTGTTGTTTGGGAACTTTTTGGTAAAGGCCATTTTCATTGGAGTTGGTTGATATCTTATCTCATTGTGGTTTTGATTTGCATTTCCCTCATGATTAGAGATGTTGAGCATTTTTTCATATGTTTGTTTGGCCATTAGTCTATCTTCTTTTTGAAAAGTTTCTGTTCATGTACTTTGTCCCATTTTGGATAGGGTTGTTTGATTTTTTTCTTGCTGATTTTCCTTAGTTCCATATAGATTCTGGATATCAGCCATTTATCCGATGTGTAACATATGAATATTTTCTCCCATTCTGTAGGTTTTCTATTCACTCTAATGATAGTTTCCTTGGCTGTGCAGAAGCTTTTTAATTTTATCAGTATTGGCCATTAATTAGTCTATCTTCCTTTGAAAGGTTTTCATTCATGACTTTTGCCCAATTTTTAATGGGTTTGTTTAATTTTTTCTTGCTGATTTGCTTCAGTTCTTTGTAGATTCTGGTTATTAGCCCTTTATCAGATGTATAGCATGCAAATATTTTCTGCTATTCTATAGGTTGTCTATTTGTTCTATTGATTATATTACCTTGACTGTGCAAAAACTTTTTAATTTGATCAGATCCCATTTATTTATTTTTATTGTTGCTGTGGTTGCTTTTGGGGTCTTCTTCATAAATTCTTTGCTGAGGCTTATATCTAGAAGAGTTTTTCCAATATTTTCTTCTACAATTCTTATAATGTCATGCCTTAGGTTTAAGTTTTTCATCCAACATGAATTAATTTTTGTGAGTGGTGAGAGGTGTGGTTTCATTCTTCTACATGTGGTTATCCAATTTTCCCAGCACCATTTATTGAATAGGGATTCTTTTCCTCAGTGTATGTTTTTGTCAGGTGGCAATATGAGGATGGTTTTATATCTGGGTTCTCTGCTCTGATCCATAGATCTATGTCTCGGATTTTTTGCCATACTATGCTGTTTGGGTTACTATAACTTCATAATATAGCTTGTAGTCTAGCAAAATCATGCTTCCCATTTTGTTCTTATTATGTAAGGTTGCATTGGCTCTTGGGCTCTTTTATGGTTCCATACAAAGCATAAAACTGTATTTTCTAGATCTGTGAAAAAATGATGTTGGTATTTTAGTGGGGATTGCACTGAATCTGCAAATCACTTTGGGTAGTATAGACATTTTAACAATGTTGATTCTGTCAATCCATGAGCATGATAAGTTTTTCCATGTGATTATATCTTCTGCAATTTCTTTCCTCAATGCTTAGTAGTTCTCCCTATAGAGGTCTTTCACATCCTTAGTTAAATATATTCCTAGGTATTTTATTTTCTTTGTTGCTATTGTGAAAGGTATTGAGTCTTTGATTTGGTTCTCAGCTTGACTGCTGTTGGCATATAGGAATGCTATTGATTTGTGTACATTGATTTTGTAATCTGAGACTTTGTTGAATTTATTTATCAATTCTAGGAGTCTCTTTGTTGACTCTTTGGGGTTTTCTAGATATAAGATCACATCATCAGCAAAAAGCAATAGTTTGACTCTTCTTTCCCTCATTTGGATATGCTTTATTTCCTTTGCTTGTCTGATTGTTCTGGCTAGGACTTCCAGCACTATGTTGGATAGAAGTGTTGACAGTAGGTAATCTTATCTGGTTCCAGTTTTAAGCTGGAATGCTTTCAACTTTTTCCTGTTCAGTATGATGTTGGCTATGGGTTTGTCATATATGGCTTTTATAATTTTGAGGTTTGTCCCATCTATACTCACTTTATTAAGTGTTCTTATCATAAAAGGGTGTTAAATTTTGTCAAAGGCTTTTTCTGTGCCTATTGAATCATATAGTCTTTGTTTCTGCCTCTATTTATGTGATGAATCACATTTATAGATTTGTGTATGTTGAATTAACCATCATTCTGTCTCTGGGATGAGGCCCACTTGGTTGTGGTGAATTATTTCTTGATGTGTTGCTTAATTTGGTTTGCTAAGATTTTATTGAGAATTTCAGCATTGATATTTATAAGGGAATATTGGTCTGTAGCTTTCTTTTTTTGTTGTGTCCTTTCCTGATATTGGCTTCATAGCATGAGTTGGGAAGGATTCCTTCCTTCTCAATGTTAGGAAATAATTTATGCAATGTATGTATCAGTTTCTCTTTGTAGGTTTAGTAAAATTTGGGTCTGAAACTATCTGGTCCAGGCCTTCTTTTATTTGAAGATTTTTTATTGCTGTTTCAAATTCAGTGCTTGATATTGTTCTGTTGAGGAGTTCTATTTTTTCCTGATTTAGTCTAGGGAGGTTGTATGTTTCCAAGAATTTGTCCATTTCCTCCATGTTTTCAAATTTATCAATATAGAGATTTTTGTAGTATTCAGAGATGATGTTTTGTATTTCTGTGCCATCAGTTGTGATTTCTCTTTTTTAAATATCTGATTTAGCTTATCAGAGTCCTTTCTTTTCTGTCTTTGGTTAACCTAGCAAGAGATCTGCCAATTTGGTATATGTTGTCAAAGAACCAATTTTTTGTTTTATCAATCTTCTGTATAATTATTTTATTCTGAATTTCATTTATTTATGCTCTGATCTTGGTTATTTCATTTATTCTGCTGGGTTTGGGAATTATTTGCTCTTCCTTTTCCAATTCCTTGAGATGATTAACTAGGTTATTGATTGAGATCTTCCTGTCTTTTTAATGTGGGCATTTAAGGCTATCAGTTTTCCTCTCAGGACTTCTCTTGCTGTATCTCAAAGATTTTGATAACTTTTTTCCCCATTGTCATTTAGTTTAGGAATCTTTTGATTTCCATATTTTTCTCCTCCTTGACCCAACTATCATTCAGCAGGTTGTTTATTTTCCATAACTTTGCTTAAAGATGAGTATTTCTGTTGGAATTGATTTTTAATTTTATTCCACTGTGATCTGAGTAGATACGTGGTATATATTTATTTTAATTTGTTGAGACATGTTTTGTGACCTAAGATGTGCAATCTTAAGGAATGTTCCAGGAGCTGATGAAAAGAACATATATGTAATAGTTTTGGGGTAAACTGTTTTGTAAATGTCTGTTAGGCCCATTTGTTCTAGAGTTATGTTTAAGTCCATTGTTCCTTTGCTTATTGTCTGAGGGATCTGTCCATTTCTGTCAGCAGGTTGTTGAAGTTCCGGCTATTATGGCACTGCTGTTTATCATTTTGTTTAAAACAAGTACAATTCCATTTATGAATCTGGGCACTCCTGTATTAGGTGCCCAAAAATTTAGGATTAAGTAATCTTGTTGAATTGTTCCCTTCACCATTATATAGTGATCATCTTTGTCTTTCTTTACTTCTGTTGATTCAAAATCTATTATCTGATATGAGAATGGCTATACCAGCTTTCTTTTGGTTTGCATTTTCATGGAATATTTTTTCCGTCCTTTCACCTTGAGTCTCAATGAGTCTTTGTGGCTTAGATTGTTTCCTGGAGACAACAGATACTTGGCTTGTATTTTTTTTTTAATCTATTCAGTCAGCCTATGTCTATTGAGTGGGGAGTACAAGCCATTCACATTTATTGAAAGAATTGCTATGTAGGGTGGAGTTCTGTTCATCTTGTTGGGTAGACCCTTATTTCTTTGTTTTACCTCTTGAACCATTGTGGTATCTAGGCTCTGAACTTTAGCTTTTGGATGATGATGTACTGGTGGGTGTCTATGTGCTGATCAGTGTATAATGCAGGTCCAGTCTAGTCTTTGCAAATTCCCTCAGTGATTGCTTATCTGAGAAAGTCTTTATTTCTCACTCATATAAGAAACTTAGTTTTGAAAGATACAAAATTCTAGGCTCCCTATTATTCTGTTTTAAGAGACTGAGGATGCATCCCCAGTCACTTCTGGCTTGTAAGGTTTCAGTTGAGAAGTCTACAGTTAATCTAATAGGTTGTCCTTTATAAGTTACCTGCTGTTTTCACCTTACTGCACATATGAGTGCTTCTTTCATGCTTACTTTAGCCAGCCTAATAATTATGTGTCATGGTGACTTCCTCTTTATGATGAATTTCCTAGGGGTCATTTGTGCTTCTTGTACCTGGATATCCAGATTTCTAGCAAGGCCAGAAAATTTTCTTCAATTATTCCCTCAAATAAATTATCCAACTCTTGTGTATTTTTCTTCTTCACCCTCAGTGATGTTTGTGATTCTTATGTTTGGCCTCTTTACATAATCTCATATTTCTTGTAGGTTTTGTTCATTCCTCTTATTTTTTTGTTCTTTCTCTTCTACTGATTTGTTTAGCTCACAGATGTTATCTTCAAGCTCTGAAATTATTTCTTCTGCCTATTCTTAAGGTTTTGAACTATGTTTTGTATTTTCTTGAGTGAAGTTTTCATTTCCAGAATTTCTGATTGGTTTTTCTCTAATACTTCAATTTCTTTAGAGTAGTTTTTATTCATTTCTTGCATTGTTTTGTGGCTTCTTTTTTGTGTTGGGTTTCTATTTTCCCTTATACTTCATTGAGCTTCCTTACCATCCATATTTGAAATTCTTCATTAGTCATTTTAACAATTTCATTTAGGCTGGCATCCATTGATAAGGAGTTACTGATTTCTTTTAAGAGTGTCCTTTTACTGTGATTTTTCATGTTCTGGAGTTCTAATTACTTCTCTTCTGGCCTCTTAATTAAGAGCTGGGGATCCTAAGGATTGCTTATGGCCCTGCCTCTGAGTCCCCAGAGATCCCTAACTGTGCCAGAGAGAGGTGTGCTGGTCCTGAGTTTCCTTTGGGGTGTTTTAGCAGGTTTGATGAACCTCTCAGGTTACCTCTCACCTGTTGTCTTCAAAACTTCCCAACAGAGTGTAGTGAGTTTTGTCCCCCAGCTTAATCTCCAAGCTGGTGGATTGTACTGCTGGATATGAATCCACCTAATTGCTTGGGTTGGAAGACACTATTTTAGCTATGGAGTTGTTCCCCGTTACTGATTGCAGTCTGCGTGGAGTAACCAGCTGCTGAGGTAATTTTTTGTGCCTGTGGTAGTCTCTTGTCCCCCAGGTAGGGCACATGAATGCCCTAAGCTTTAGGAAGGACCCTGTGTCTGCCAGGAGGTTGCTTGCTCACTCCTCCCCCTGAGATGGGGGAGGAGCAAGAGATATTGTGGCTGGAGCAGGAGGAGCCTTTTCTTCTCTGGCCACTGGGGGGAGCTGCTGATATGGAGTTCAGGGCAACCTCTCCAAGCCCAGAGAGCTGCTCCCAAGGGGAGGGGCCTATTCACTGATTGCTACGGCCTGGAGCCAAACTTTTTCCATCCCTGTCCACTAGATGGGTTTCTCTGTGGGGTAGGGCGTGGACCCTCCCTATTTACTCCCTGAAATACACAGCACTCCCCGCTCTGACCAGTCTATTCCCTATCCACCTAAGACTGGCTCTTGAGCTACCTCATAGTTCGTGCGTCTCTGTGTGACGCTGGTGGATAGGGGGATTTGCAACTCTGCACCCCTATTCCACCTCTAGATCCCATGATGAGGTAGGTTGGCCTCTCTGTATGCAGAGGTCTCCACCAGGGGCACTGTCCTGCCAGTGGGGCAGTGGTGGTCAGGAGTCTCTTGGATCAAGCTGCACTCCCTGTTGTAGTGAATGGTGGGAGGGGCCCACCATTGGTGGTTCAGCCCAAGTGCCAGAGGCATTTAGTTGCCATGGGAACCAGGGGCAAAGCTAATTCGGCCGGATGCCACAGCCTTCTCCAGTATGGTAGTTCTCCAGCAGGGATGGAGGATGGGGCATGCTCACAGACCCCCCACTCCTCTGTGCTCCTTCACACCCTCCCACTGGATGTAGCCTTGAGGGCTCTCTTGACACCCGAGCTTGGAACCGCAACCTCTCCCCTGTGTCTCCCCACCCTTCTCTCACAACCAGGAGGCACAAGGTTCGGCCTGCCTGTCCAAGCCGCTAGTGGGTGACCCAGCCAAATGCCTGTGGGCAGGAAGATCGCAGACTGCGGCTGTTCCACGGGCTTGGCCGGGAACACACCCCTGCTGCTGAGAAGCAGGCCTCTCAACACTGAGCATTCTGGCGGCCACTATGCTGGGAGGGGCTGTGATCTCCCTGTGCTGCTCTCGTTGTTCTCGTGTCCAGGGGCCACTGGGTCCTGCCTGCCTGTCTGAGCGACGAGTGGGTGATCCTGCAGTGCCGCCACAGCAGTCTGGGAACGTGTCCCCATGGCTGACAGACCGGCCTCTCAGCCGAGAGGACTGTCCCAGTTGCTATGGGGGGGGGGGCGGGGGCTTGGGGAGCGGGGCACAGCTATTAGCCAGCTTGAGACAAAATTACTTTCTAGGGTTTCAGAAATGGAGAAGGTACAGAGCGGGGGAGACGTCCAAATGCAAGAATGTCAGCTCTCTGGTCCCTCGTGGCACTCCCCTGCTGGATGAGAGCTCTGTGTTCTGCCTGCTGCGGGTTGGAGGCACCCAGGTGGGGAAGCGGAGTCCCCCCTTACCATTTCTCTGGGTTATGGGCATCCCTGGATTTGGTCTACGCTGCCGATCTCTCTTCTCTATTCTCCTTTCTCTCTGCTTGACAGCTCTTCTCAGCAGGGTCCCCGGACTCCTCTGCTGCCTCTCCCCACGGTCCGTGTCTGAGCAGTAATTGTTTTCCGCTCCCCTCAGGCCAACCCTCTACTCGTCTGCTGGGACAGTCTGACAAGCTATGTCTCTAGTAGGCCATCTTGGTGGTCTTCCTTGAAATATCATTTCTATAAGTGGAAAAAATGAAATAGTAGCGATTTCTTATTGTTCAACCTAATAACATCAAATGAAAATGAAGTAAATGGATACATGATAAAAATATATATTTATCTCAGCTAACAGGCCAATGCACTTTGAAAAGAGTAAAAAATTAAAGGTATAACATTTTTGAACAAAGGTATAAAATTATTACTATTAGCTAAGATATGATTGCTTACCTCTGAAACCCAACAGAATCAACTGGAAATTATTAGAAAAAAAATAGTGAACTAAAGGGATATTAAGTTATTAATAATATTCAGAAACCAACAGTTCTCACATATGTAAAGAATAACCAGTTAGGAAATATAATACAATCAAAAAAACACTTTATTTATAATAGTAAGGTTACATAGGAAAGAACAATCATTGCAAGGCTGTAAAAGATCTTTTTGAAGAAGACTTTATTTAAAACATTGAAGGACAAAACAGACATGAACAAATGTTCTTGGATAGCTATGTGCAATATCATGAAGATTTAATTTCTCCTAAATTATTGTATTTTTTTATTGTATTTATTTATTTATTTATTTGAGACAGAGTCTCACTCTGTTGCCCAGGCTAGATTTGCCTTGGCATCAGCCTAACTCACAGCAACCTCAAACTCCTGAGCTCAAGCAATCCTCCTGCCTCAGCCTCCCGAGTAGCTGGGACTAACTACAGGTGCCTGCCATGACATCCGACTAATGTTTTCTATTTTTAGTAGAGATGTAGTCATGCTTTTGCTCAGGCTGTTCTGGAACTCCTGACCTCAAGGGATCCTCCCTCCTCAGCCTCCCAGAGTGCTAGGATTACAGGCATGAGCCACCCCACCTGGCCAAATTTCCCCTAAATTACTTTATAAAGTTGACACACTCTATATAAGAGTAACTGTTAATTAGACAAACTAATCATAATGTTTAAATTAAAAAATCAAAGAATTTCCAGAAAAAACCCTGAAAAAGAGTACGGAAGACAATAAGGTGGACTAGCCTTATGAGATCATTCATATATGATATAATTATAGTAAATATCAGTAAAACTTTAACATTAAAGCAGTGAGATACAGTGAGGCATTGCCTCATAAATAGGTCATTGGCCCAGAATATAGCATCCAGAAATCTAAACAAATATCTATAAAATTTTTTAAATGATAAAGTTAGTATGCTAAACTAGTGGGGAAAACTATTCAATAAATGGCATTGGGATAACTAGAGAAAAGTAAGCTGTATCCAAAACGCTCACACCTGATGCCAAGAGAAATTCCAAACAAATCAAATAATTAAATATTACATAAAATGTACTAGAAGAAGATAGGGGAAATTACTTTATAACATGGGAGGGAGAAAAAAAAGCCTCCTTAATTTTAACTCAAAATCCAGAAGTTGTAAAAGAAGGCATGAGTAGATTCTAGTACATAACCATAAAAATTACAAATATAGTCAAAGGTCAAATAAAAATGAAGAAACAATATTTACTAAATTAGGTCAAAAAAGTCTCAACTCTAATATACAGAGTTTTCTAAATGTTAATATTAAGGATTATTACTAAGAAAAAGACCAATAAACCAGCAGAACTTTGGCAAAAAGCTGTGATCATACAGTTCACAAGCAAGCTAATGTTCTTTAAAATGCGGAAAACAAAGCATAAACTCAATGAGAACAAAAGAAATGCAAATTAATGATACATAAATGTTGCTTTTTAACCTACTAATTTGGAGAAGTAATGTTTTACCATACCCCCATTGGTAAGGCTGTGTGGAAGCCAGTCATATATTTCTGTAATGAATATAAATTCATAAATTTTATGGTGAGAAATTTGATGTATCTATAAAAATTATAAATATATATATACTTGACCCAGTAATATCACTTCTGAAAAAATTTCCCAGGGAAATACCTGTGTTTTAAATGATATGTCTATGTTACTTATTACACAAATATTTTTTCAAAAACAAATTTTCATCAATGGAAAGTCATTTACATTATGATGCATCTATATGAAGCAATGCTATGCAGCTGTAAAAAATGAGAAAGCACTTAATGTATGGATTTAGAAATAATTGTTAAGTGAAAAAAATCAAGGTATAGAATAGCATGTATAGAACACTACTTTTTGTGAAAATATATATTTGCATTGTTTGTCTATACATAAAGAAACTAATAATAATACTTCCCTATGAGGCAGAGGAGAGACCTGGATGGATGAGGAACAGGGGAAGAGAAAGAATGTTTATAACTTTCCTTTAAGACATTTTATAAGGTTTCAATCATATAAAAATATTATCTAGTAAAATAATTAAATTTTTAAAAATATGTTTAATATTATATATCTCTGAAACTCAGCTTCTTGTTAAATCTGTGTAATAAAGTTGTCTTCAATCCATTTTTAAGTTTTCAGTCAACAGTTCCAATGCTGTTTAGTTTTGCATTGTTTTCAATCTAGTTTAATTGTAGCTATCTCATTATCATACAGCTGCCCAAATATTTTATATTTATCATCACATCAATATGAGTTCCTATTGATTAGAAGGATTTTTCTAATGTTTTCAAATACTTAGTAAAAGAAAGAAAACTTTAATAAATCATATTACGCTTTAATGTTAAAAATACAATATTCCTTCAAGTCATCAAATACACAATCCTCTGACCCTTTCCCCCACCAAAAAACAAGTAAACAAAAGCACTTAATCTTGGAAATTTATTAAAACATCTGTTCCACCCAAGTCCCTCTCCTGCCCATCCCCACTTTCTGCCCCCTCACCCACATGCCATTCCCCCTCTGCTGAAAGTGGAACCCTGGAGTAGAGCACGCTAAGTAACTTATATTTAGATTTGATGCCTTCCCAGATGGGTGGACCATAATTGAAATGTCACCAAGCTATTCATAAAGATTTGTTGAAACTTATGTGTTTGATATATGAAGAATATTTTTAGTTTTGACACCCTGTTGGAATTAGTACAAGATGTATCATGTGGATCAGCACTCACTGAATTGAAAGCATACATCAACTCCCAGTGGTGGCTCATCAATACACTCTGCCTGGACATCATGAGAGGATCAAGCATCCTGGCTTTATGCATTAGGGATACTTACAAGAGTAAATGTGTTTACTATTTTTATGACACTTAAAATCCATTTAAATTTTAGATTAAAAATGTTAATGTTATCATTGAAGGATGGAGGGGTGAAGGGAGGAGAATAGGCACAATAAATTTTGACACTCTGGAGTCATCTTCCGAAACACAAAGACTGTCCTGTTATCTTCCAGCTCTATCAATGACTTCCTATAACCAAATGAGACAAAATCCAAACTCTTTCACTTTGGGATTTTGGATGTATTATAGGGAGCACTGGAACTAGAGGCAAAAGGGGCTGTGTTCTAATCCTGATTTGGACACTTGGCACAGGGAAGGCTCGTTGGTGAAGGCATTTAAATTCTTTGAATCTCAATTCATTTTATTTCCTGTAAAACTGTTGACAATACCTATTATTAAGGGGCATACATAAATTATACAAGTTTGTATTTTGAAAATGGCAAATAAATTATACAAATATCATATGTAAACATAATCACTCAAGACTTTACAGGAATGAAGAAACTATTTTTGTAATCTCACCTCCTGTTACTCTTCTATTCACATTCTTTGCAGGAGTCTACTGGTCTATCCATCTTTCTCTTTATGTTAATACATCCCTGGTTTCCTGTCAACCAAAGTATGCTTGCTGTGCCTTTATCTGGAGTAACTCTGTTCTTGTACTTAGCACCCTGCACAAGTTTCCCTTCCTCAAGAGTGTTTCCATAAACAACAAATCCTGAATTGTAGCAGCTGTGGGTTATCGTGGTATACATACACTACCACAGTCAATTTCAAGCTACCAGTGGTTTCACAACCAGCTTGAAAAGTTCAAGAATATATAACAATCTACTTTCCCCAGCCAGTGAGCAGCTCCAGCACACACTACCACCTGCCCTAGCTGTAGCCCAGTGCCCTGCCTTAAATACTTATTACTAAAGGAAGGAAGGCATGAATGAACAACCATAGTGGTAGCCATTAGGCTGTCTATTGGGACTGGTTCTTAAATATTTTGACTAAGAGCTTTTGAACTGAAAACTCATAAGCAAGAATATAAAAGCTATCAGATGTCCCTCAAGGCCTGGCTGAATTTTGTCTTCCAGTATATGCATGAAAGAAGGGGCTATATATGGCTGTCATAATATAAGAGTACATTGCTAGAGTCACAGGGGTCAAATGTGGCTCCACCGTCTAGCAGCAAAGTGATCTAGGATAAGTCACATTAGCTCCCGGATAATTTCCTCAACTCTACAGTGGATCTATAATATCACCAAATTTATAGATATATTCTGAGGATTAAATAAATAATGGTTTTATAACTATGTACAGAATATTTAATAAATGCAAAAATTATTTCCTCCACACTCTTATCCTGTATGGTAACATGAATTGACATACCAGTAAGAATCGTATTTGTTTATTTATAGGTCCATTTCCACCACTAGAGCATAAGTCCTCTGTAGATTAGTACTGTATATTATTCACTTTGTAGTCTCTTTGTCTATGGCCTGGCACATAGCAAGAATTCAAATAATATTTGTTTCATAAGTATATGATGGACTTAATCTTTACGTAAGTTTGTAGTCCAAACTCTCATTTAAGGAATCTTCTTGCTTTTAAACAAGTAGTGAAATATATTAAACATATCAGAAAAGGTTTTTTTAGTGGTATACAGCAGGTATACAGCAGGTTTATATTCAATATTTTCTGAATAAAATTATGGGTTTTTTTCTCTCCTTGGGACATAAGTCAAGTTTTACCATCCAATGTCCATCATACACATAGAAAATACAGATAATTCTCAACGTACAGTGGGGTTATCTCCTAATGAACCCATTGTAGACTGAAAATATCATAAGTCAAAAATGCATCAATATACCTAACCTACCGAACATTATAGCTTAGCCTAGCCTATCTTAAACGTGTTCAGAACACTTACAGTAACTCACGACTGGGCAAAGTCACCTAACACAAAGCATGTTTTATAATAAAATGTTGACTATCTCATGTAAGAGTATCATATGCCACATCACTAGCTCAGGAAAGAATCAAAGTTCAAAACCTGACGTATGGTTTCTACTGACTACATGTTGCTTTCATACCACCACAAAGTTGAAAAATTGTTAAGTTGAACCATCATAAGTCAGGGACTGTTTGTTTTAGTAAGATTAAAAATTGTCACAAATACATCGAGATTCCTCCCATTGAAAGATGGGGTCTATGTCTTCTACCCTTGAATCTGAGCAAGCTCTGTGAATGCTTGACCAAGAGAATATGGCAGAAGTGATTTTGTGCTATTAATAGTTTCTAGGCCTAGGCATTAAGAGCCTCCAATTCTTGTGTATTGTTCTGGAAACCTTGAGCCACCTATAAAAGATCCATCTGATTACCTGTCTGGAGAGATCAACCAGAGAGGCCCTGACTCTACAGAGGAGGAGTAAGGGCCAGTTATGCCCAAACTCCCACTTGTCCCACCAAAGCACTCGCTGTCTTTCTTGGCTCTCTAGACCAGAACAGCCATCAGGTGAATCCCACCAAGTGACCTGGGTCAATGCAATGTGGAGTGCACACTTACCCAGAGGAGCACTGCCCAAATTCCTGAACCTCAACATTTTGAGGTATAATAAGATGTTTGCTATTTTCAGACACAAAGTTTTGGGGTAGTTTGTTATATAGCAATATATATAGCTGGAACAATAAATAAAGGAAAATGATTAACTAAATTGAAGATATAATTAATGTATTTTTTAAACAAGTTTTAACTTTCCATCCTCAAAAAAGCAAAAGAACCCTTTCCTAGCAAAATACTATTACACAAAGATCAATGTTGATACCCTTTATGAATGTTTTGTGGCTTTTCTACCTACACACAATTAAGCAACTATGTCAAATATCCATTAAATAGTGTATTTTCCTACTGCTATGAACTTTTTAAAAATTAAGAAACAACTTCCTCCATGTTTGAATAGTTATTCATATCATCACAATATCAAAGATTCACAATGAGACTGTTTTATTCTCATTGAATACTGAGATAATATTTTTCAATTATTCTAGTCCCTTTTCATTTTTGAGCGTGTAAATCCAATATTCCTGAGACCGAAAATTTGTCAGGCCTCTGGCGGCTTGACTAGTCCCCTTTAATAACTTCTGTTTGCTAAGAACAGTGGTGTGACATGGGCCTGCATAGAGAGGGCCTGTTTGAGATTAGCTTTCTGTCTCAGTCCAGTGGTGTGACCATAACTCTCAGCCACATTGCTGTGGGCCTGCTGGCAAGAGAAAACCTGTTTAATTACCTGCCCCAGCTGTACTTACTAAGTGGAATGATTATTAAAGCTGTCTCTCTATTTCACAGTTTCAGTATACAATTCAAATCTATGCCAAGACTAATGGAGGTCATAGACTCTGTATGAGTAGGCCAGACGAAAATCATCATTGTGACAGGAGTCTTAAGAGCATCGTGGCCTAGGGCTCAGCCAACCTTCTGTCCTCCAGTACAAAAGTGGAAGGTTCTCAGATGCTCTGCCAGCTTTGTAGCGGAAGTTAACTTCTCATCATTTGCTTACGTTATTGCTCAGTTCATGTTCAAAGGAGAATAATAACACTTGGCATTTCCCCCTTTACCTGTTGACAGATAATTTCGGTTATTTACTTTGAAGGTCAAAGATAGATAAAATCATAAACTTATTGTGATGATTAATTTTATGTGTCAACTTCACTGGGCTGTGGAGTGCCCAGATATTTGGTTTAACATTATTCTGAGTACAGGCCCAGTGCGGTGGCTCACGCCTGTAATCCTAGCACTCTGGGAGGCCGAGGCAGGCAGATCGCTCAAGGTCAGGAGTTCGAAACCAGCCTGAGCAAGAGCAAGATTCTGTCTCTACTAAAAATAGAAAGAAATTAATTGGCCAACTAAAAATATATAGAAAAAATTAGGCTGGCATGGCAGCGCATGCCTGTAGTCCCAGATACTTGGGAGGCTGAGGCAGGAGGATTGCTTGAGCCCAGGAGTTTGAGGTTGCTGTGAGCTAGGCTGAGGCCACAGCACTCTAGCCCGGGCAACAGAGTGAGACTCTGTCTCAAAAACAAAAAAACAAAACAAAAAAAAACATTATTCTCAGTATGATTGTGAGGGTGTTTTTCAATGAAATTAGCATTTGAATAGGTAGACAGAGTTAGGCGATTGAAGGCCTGAATAGAACAAAAGGCTGTGTAAGGAAGAATTTGCTCTCTCTGCCTGACTGTCTCTAACCTGGGACATCAGTCTTCTCCGGCCTTTGGACTTGATCTCAGACTGGAACTTACATGAGATCCCCTGGTTCTCAGGCCTTCAGACTTGGACTGGAACTATACTAAAGGTTCTTCTGGCTCTCCAACTTGCCAACTGCATATCTTGGGATGTTTCAGCCTTTGTAATCACCTACACCAATTCCTTACAATAAATAAATAAATATGGATATCTCCTATTGGTCTATTTATCTGAAGAACCCTGATTAATACACTTTTGTTGCTCCAATTTGCAAACGTTCTTCATCTGTTTCTTAGTTATTGCTATCAAAACCTTAACTCCAAAGGAAAGCAATGCATATCCTTGAGGAAGACTAAAGTGACCTGCTTCCATAATTTCTACTTTAACATATAAAGTCATGCAACTTTTGCATTCTACCCCATAATTTATCGAAGTTTATAATAACATAAAAATAATTGTTTCAATCATTAAACATTTCATTTAAAATAGATTCTTCAGAAAGATGAAATGGGCTTATTTGGTAGCTTACCGCACACATTTAAATAACCCAGTACACTCCTTAGAAGACCAGTGTTGGGAAGTATTAACAGAGTCTAATTTTCACTTATGCTTTTCTAAAAATATTTTGTTCCTCATAAGAGCCCTTTTTTGTCTAATTTCATAACTTATCTCTCTTTCTTTGGTATTGCTTATCTATTTTCATTCTTAGCTGTAGACTTTAACATAATACTTGTTAAATTCTGCAACCAGAAGGTAAATTAACTTTTGCATTAACTCTGCTTGTATCAGTGATCATGTATATAAACTAAAGTGCCAGTTTAATAATACAGCTAATCTCTTTTGGACCTTTAGTAATTAAAATACGTTTTTATTATGTAATTTTTGATGTGAATTTTAAAGCAGAAAGTAAGTGCCCCAAGGAGACAATTCGTAGGTTAAATGGATAATGCAGTAAGCCCTGAGAACTGGCCAGAGGTGTGTTGTATTTCCTTCCTATCGTATATACTAGCCAGAATTTGGTGTGACTCCAACTCATATAACTCCAAATCATAAAGGTAGAAAGTTTGTCAATAAGCATTTATGGATTTAACAAAGGAAAATCTGTCCCCTTTCCTCATTCTACCAAACCATATAATTTTCAGTACTGGTAGAATAAAAGTCATAAATCATACAAATAATGCATTGTTATTAAGCTATTTATAAAACCTTCAAAACCAGCCATGTTTTGAGCAAATGACGAAAGATTATACAAATACTGAATAAAATATAATTTAAGTATGACTTTATATTCACTCTTTACTATGAAGATTATACTAGAAATTTTGCCCACTTACATGAAATGCCACCAAACCTTTGTGAAATCATCAGGATCCAAATCATGGAGCAGAGGAAGAATGCAATGGAGGGAAAAGCATACCTAGAGTTAATTCTAAACTCTGTGACTCATTATGTGTTAGACTCATCATTTCACCCTCTTGACATCAATTGCTTCATTTGCAAAATAATGGGTATGTTTTAGAATGATTATTTGAAAGTTTTTTCCCCATGTTTAAAATTCTAAAATTCTCTAAAAATTTCTGTATTATTAGATGGCTGTGAGAATTAAATAACTAAAATCTTTTAATTCATGCAAGTTTAGCACAGGACCTGGCACAGAGCAAGTTATCACAAAGTGAGTGTTCTGGACATTTCCCCATGGCCAGGCTTAGCCAGTCTTACGCTGCACTACTTGACACCATTACAGGTTAGCCTTACCTTAAGGCTTCGTCATATAATTTACTGGTTGTCATCAATATTTGTTTCTCCTTTCCCTCTGGGAATACTGAAGGTTACATTCATCAGGCATCTATGTAAATTATAAGTGGGATGGAGACACATGACTAGCTCTGACCCAAGAAATATGAGCAGATGTGTGTGTTACTTCTTGGCTGAGGCAAGGAATGTCCATGGACGGTTCTTTAGGTTTTCTTCCCCTTGCTGCTGGGACATGCCTCAGTTGCTACAGGTAAAAAATGGTGACCACCTGTGGCAGCCTGAGTCCCTGAGTGCTTGTATGGGGCAGAGATCCTTTGCAAACCATGTGGGATATGTACCATGAACAAGAAATAAACTTGCTGTGAACTACTGAAAGTTTGGTTGTTTTTACTGCAACAGAACAGCCTATTCTGAGTAATATGCTGTATGCCATTAACGTTAATTCCCATACTTTCTAAGGAGTACATCTAGCCCTGCATTCCTCAGTGCCACTAAGTTACAGTTATTTCTTTCACCTCAAAATCATCATTAAAGCACAAAACAGTTTGGTTAATAATTAATATCTTCACCTCCTAAATACCTGCCACATACATCTTTCCTCTCCAATCCTACCATGATTCCCTGGTTCAGGCCATCTTCTCTTATCACCTGGTTATTGCTGTAACTTTCTGGTTAGCCTTTCTGCTTCCATATTACCCCACTCAGATCTCTCTTCACTTTACCTAAATTAAAGTGAAATCTAAAATGCAACTTTGCTATCCATCTCCTTTAAATAATCTTTCCAGTGTCAGGAGTCAAAGCCTGGCAGAGTGACACCCAAGTGCTTTCATGACTTGGCCTATTAATCTCTCTCATTTCATTTCCTACCACTTTTTGCCTGGAAAGCTAACCTTTAGCAAAGATTGAGTCACCTACAGTTCCACAACATGCCTCTCTGAGTCACACCTCTGTGACATGGCTCAGCCCCTCCCATCTACCGAGAATGATCTTCCACGCATTCTCCACCTGACTCATTGCTGCTTCTTCCTCAAGATGCAGGTTATGAACATCTCTTTTGACATCCCAGGCTTGTTGTTCCACTCTGTGTTGCGACATGTACTCTGTGTATACTTCTAAGCCTGTTGTTATCCTGATATCATGATACTGTGTCTCTTTTACCTGTTAGATGCAGAGTTCCGAAAGGCAAGGTTATACATGTCTCATAACTTTATATCTCTCAACTACCGCCTGCTAGCACTCTATAAATCTGTGGGTGAACATGCCTAGTCCTGAAGTTCACTGTGCCTATTACCCTAAACTCACATACTGCCCCCTGCATCAGCCTTCCTTTGTCCCCACTTTTGCCATCACATTGCCTCCTCAACAGCAGCCCTTCTGATTGTGCTTCTATTCCAGTTTCCTGCTGGGACAGAATCACTGCCATTGCCAAGTCCCCTCAAAATGGGCTAGCCCTGCCTTGTTCTTGTCACGTCCCTTTCTCGGGGCTAACCTCTTCCCCTCATGCACCCTGCTGGGAGGAGGGACCCCATATGAACAAACTGATCACTTGTGATTCACGATACAGCGCTGCTCCAGATGCCAAGTATCGCCCTTTTCTTATAACCTTCCTGCCCTACTGCGCTCACTGGATGACACTTTTCACACGTAGCTATTACCCAAATCAGTCCTAAAAGACCATTGCTCTATCTGCTGCTTTCCAAAATGATTCGTGCTCCTGCTACATAGACAACCATTTTTTAGCATCTACTTTGGCCTCAGTACTTTACAAAATGCTTTAGCAGGTTGGAGGTCCAGTTCTCAAATTATCTTTCCATCCTTTTTGAAGGGAGGAGCAGGAAACAAAATTCCTATATATGTCAAAGAATTAAAGAAAAAATGGCAGTTTCAGCGGTAGGTGATATGATGACATAGTCCAGGTTAAAAGGAAAGTTTTTTGAAGCAATAAAACACCAGTGTGTGAAGAAACGGAGATCAATTGCAATAGTGTCTGTATCATGCCTTCTCAAATTAAGGTGTTCTTTAATCTGGACAATGTCCCTACTTTCAGCTGTTTCACACTAAAAATTTTATAAAAGGAAATGCAAATTTTATAATTAGTATAATTTTATAATTTAAATAAATTTATATGTAATTATATAATTATAGTTCATTTTCTAGAAAGAAAGCCAATGACAGCCAGTCACCATTGCCTCTGCTCAGAAATGTCTGGTGTGTCTCAAAGATCATTCAGTGTCTTGTCTATGGTTAAAGTTACAGCGTGTTTTAGGGCTCACTTAGAACCCTTTTGTATATATGTATGTATCTAATACATTCCCTATGTGCATTTCAGCAGCAGCAGTTCATGAAAAAGGAAGACAAGCTGACGCCACTGGCCAGTACTGGAATTGCAAGAGCAAATGCCAAAGCCCTGTGGAGGGGAGGGGAATGCTTGAAATGTAGTTGGGGAAGGAAATTAGGGGTCTCAAAAAAAGGGGAAGGAAATCCCCTAAAATTGAGTTATGTGAATAGCTGTACAACTTGGTAAATTTACTAATAATTATTGAATTGTACACTTAAAATGGAGTAAAGACATGATATGTAAAAAAATAAATAAATTAAAAAAAAGTGCCAAAGCTCTAACTAACTTCATCAATGAGTAATCAATCAGTGGGGCTCAAAAAGGGCCCTACACTTTGTTAAATGATCTATCAACCTCTTGAAAATTTTAACAATTTTTGAACAAGGGTCCCAAGTTTTCATTGTGCATTGAGTTCCACGAATTTTGTAGCTTATCCTAGCTGAAGCAGTGGTTATGAGTTTCTCATGAAACTTTTCCTTAAGTGCATCAACCATTCAGAAGGAGCCTATGGCATATGAATCTGGGGGTACCTGTACAAAGAGTTAGTTTTTCCTTAGCTATTTCCCTTGATCCTTCCAAAACTACTAGGAATTTTATAAGAGCTAGATAAAAAGAAAAGAAAAATAATTCACCCAGGATACATTGCTGTGCTTGTCAATATAATCTATGTCAAATATTTAGCATTATGGGCTATTAAACAATTTAATTAAGAAAAAAGACAATTTGGAAGCTCAAAGTTTCCTCTTGCTTGGAAAACCCACAGAAGAAAAATTAAACAATCATCTTGACAGTAGTTAATATGTTCTTCTTCCTTGGTAGTCCAAATTTGAAGAAGCATTGAAATTTTATTTATCATACCATTATAAAATTATATTTGAACTATTTTCTTTATAGTTCAGCAAACTGCAACCAAGTTAAGAATTGTTGCATTGTAGAGAACTGTACTTGTTTACCATTAATTCATTGAGTCTTCTTTTAGTAGTCTTGATCAGAACAATTCCTTTTGTTCCTCGTTGAGATTTACATAAATGCTCCACAGCATTTTACCATTAAAGGGCACTTAAAATGAGGGGCCACATTTACTTCTCTCCTTTTCTAGGCAATTCTTTATTTCATGTATTATTCAAAGAGGGTTGTTATGATCAGCAGAGACAGGAGCTGGTGAAAACATAATTTTCAATCTCAAACGGTGATCATTTTTAGGCTTTTAAAGACTGCTGGCCTTAAATAATTTGTCTCCACTGTGAACTGAACTGTTATGTGTGTCTGAAGAGAAACTTCCTTTAATCTTCCCTGTACTCTGAGGATCTAAGCATGATTAATAACTTGCTTCAAAAAATGATACAACTAATATATTCATTCATTCATATAGCCACTTACTCAAAAAGTACTAGTTTAGGTATCTGTAATGCACAAAGCACTGCTCTTGGGTATAGGAGATAGGAAGAAAGGTAAAAACAGACAGGATTCCTAACATGGAGCATAAAGACTAGTGGAAGAGAAAGCATTTAACAAAGCAATTACAAAAACAAAGGCAGATAGCATCTATGGTAAGTATATGAAAGAGAGGTATCAACTGTCAGGAAACATGTAGAGGAAGTCAGATGGTTTCTCAAGTAACATACTTAGTGAGGATCAATATTTTAATATCTAGATGTAAAACACTTCTATAAATTAGTAAGATAAACACAAAATGACCACATATAACATTGGGTGAAAGAGTTGAAAAGGAAGCTCACAAAAAAGAATATTAGCCAATAAAAATATGAAAAATACCCAACCTTATTAGTGACCAGGGAAATTCACATAAAAGCGTGTAACATATGTTGACATGAGGAAGTTTTGGCAAGCAAATAGAGAAATAAGATCTTCCACAATGAGTGGTGGGTGAACTGAAAAACTATATTAGAAAGCAATGTGTCAATATTGTGTAAAATTGACAATGTTTAAGCCCTTGACCCAGCAATTGTACTTACAGATATACATCCTAGAAAAACTCTTACACAGGGACGTAAGTAAAATACAGAAAAATGTTCATTGAAGCATTTCTTATAATACAAAAAAGGAGATAATAAGGTGATGAATAATCAATTTATGGCATAATCATATAATAAGGATAGCAATTAAAATTAATAAACTAGGTCAACATGGATAAGTCTACAAATGACATAATGTTGCTAACATAGCAGAAATTTTGTAAACTATATGAATCCATTTATATGAATTTCAAAATATGCAAAACATTATATACTCTCTCTCTCTCTCTCTCTCACACACACACACACACACACACACACACACACATTCTGAGATCTCCCACTATCCAAACTTCTGTAATTCAAACTTAGGAACTGATTGGTTCAGATACATTGCATAAATCCCTCTCTGTCTAAACTCTCATTACTTGCTGTTTGAAATTCAGAAACCAAACAGATTCAGATAATATTGTATTTTTTGCTCTATAACCTGCTATCCAACCTCCTATACAAATTCATATAGAGATTATAATTGTACAAAGAAGGGAACTTTTAGTATAAAATCATTGATGCGAATGTGCCAGATTCGAAATGGTGATTGATTGGGGTTTAGGAGGGGAGACAATGAATAATAGGGGACTTTCAATGTTTCTGGAATACTTTAATGTTTTAAAAAATACTGAAACAAATTTAACAAAATATTTAATTTAATAAACTATGTGTAAATTATAACGTTTTTGTGTCATTCTATATATATTTCTTTGTGTTTAAAATAATTCAGAATTTGAAAAATTGTAAAGAAATCATATGTATACCATGGAGTTCTACTCAGTATCTCTTATATTATCCTGGATAGAGCTGGAGCCCATGCTACTAAGTGAAGTGGAAAAACAAGCACCACATGTACTCACCATCAAATTGGTATTAACTGATCAACATTTATGTTCACATATAGTAGTAACATTCATCGAGTATTGGGCAGGTGGGAGCCGGGAGGAGGGGATGGGTATATTCACACTTAACGGGTGCGGTGAGCACCATCTGGGGGATGGACATGCTGGAAGCTCTGACTCAGGTGGGAAAAAGGCAATATATGTAACCTAAACATTTGTACCCCTGTAATATGCTGAAATTAAAAAAAAAGAAATCATTAGGATATGAGGTGAGTTAAGATGGAATAACAAACACAAAGACTTGTGGCAGCCTGGAACATAACACAAATTAGATGGTTTCTAAAGTAAAGAAACTTAACCAATTCCTGTGTTCTAGAGTGGAGGGACCAAAAAGGGCAGAGATATAAAGGGACAATGTAGGTCTTCCAGGGCCCATTAGGATCTCATGGCTTCACTCTAAGAGCAAAAAGAAGCTAATAGAGAATGTCAAATATGTGTCCATAAGGGTTAGAGATAATAATCAAATTGACATTTTACAAGGGTTCGTTTGGTTGCAGTGTAAGAAATGAATTGGAATGGAGACAGTGGGTAGAGGTGATCATTTGGAAGACATTGCAGTACTCCAGGTGATTAAGAAAAATAATGAATAAGAAATATAACTTTAACAAAAAACTAAAACTAAATAAGACATAGATGTTAAACTTGACACACTAATACACTTACTGGAAGATGGAGAGGACTACACAAAAAATAAATGGGTCTGATCAATGGATTTGCTGAATCTTTCATCTAAAGTTGGGAAGAATTACTAAGAATAGCCACAGAAGCACATTGACTGATTTCGTAAGCACAAAGGAAGAGAGCACAATAGAGAAAAAGTTTTTACTTATCTATGCCCCCAAATTTAGAGAAAAACAAAACAAAAAATAAAGAGAGAAAAAAAAGCTAAGTAATGCCTTCAATATATTTATAG
Source organism: Lepilemur ruficaudatus (assembly GCA_963574885.1). Lineage (NCBI taxonomy): Eukaryota > Metazoa > Chordata > Mammalia > Primates > Lepilemuridae > Lepilemur > Lepilemur ruficaudatus. Next base: position 29,141 of record CAUYRT010101124.1, on the reverse strand, counting down.
ATTCTTTTCTCAAAAGAGCTCACAGTCATTTTCAGAGATGTCAGCCTTATTATCCATTACACATCAATGTGTACATTGGCATTCAGTATGGAAATTCCATATGCGTGTAGTCCATCTCATAAATTTTGGTGTCATGCTTTACAATTAATAAATATTTACTACCACCATTGTCTACTTCAAATGCTGAGGAGCACATTTAAGGCTCCTCAGGAGACATAAATATTTCATGTTAAGCATTCTATGTGACAAGTACAAAATATAACAACAAAATTCAACGGGTGGAGCACATTTAACATAATCAATCATGTCCTAAGACAAGCATTACAAATAAAATGGATAGTTCAACATTTCTGGGTCAAATATAATTGTTACCGTGTACTTACATGTTTGATAACAGTGAAGTGAACACTGTTACATATAACAATGTACATGAGGAGAAAATTTTTATCATATTGTATAGAAAGAAGTAATTTTCTAGAAAAGCAAGCTCAATCAAAATAGTATCTAAATAATTGTTAGTATAAGCCATACATTCATATGTTCCCTACTGGTAAATAAAAGCCTAAATTGGCATATTTCTTGATATGTTTGTCAGAGGGGACTATGCTTCAATAATGAAAAACCCAAAAATCTCATTGGTTTAATACAACAAAAGGCTATTCCGCATCCACGTTAAGACCGTACAGGTCAAGGCTGCTTTCTAGGACATCAGTCCCCCATGTAATGACTCAATCATCCAGGATGCTTTAATCTTGTGATGCTGACATCTCAGCACCTTATATCTAGCACTATCACAGGCAAGGAAAGGAAAACACTGGCTAATCACTAAGAGACTTTTAATTTCATTAGCCTGGCTATGGTATATATCACTTAAACATATAGTCAACTGGCCAGAACTAATTTCATGATCACACCTAATTACAGGGTGTTGGAAAGTATAATTTTTTGTATGCCCAGGAAGAAGTGAGAATCATACTGGATTTTTAAAACTGTAACACTCTTTATAATTAGAATGTTAACATATTATGAATCCATCAAAGATTAAGCCAAATAGATTCCTCATTTAAAAAATATATTCTATATAATCAAGGCAAATTATCATTCAAGAGTTTACAGAATACAGATGGTAAGAAACAGTCCTCACATCTAATTTGATATATGATAGAATTTAGTTGGCAGATGCGGGAATTACTTTCCAAAAGAACATTTGGTCAGCATCAAATTGTAATGATATTAGCGGGGCTTTTACTTTGTGGCACAATTAATCAACCTCCAACAAAAATTTTAATGCCACTCACTGAGACCAAGAGAAAATTACCAATAAGATGTAGAAAGACAATAAAAAGTAACACCATTAAATATACCAGAATACAATTAGATTTAAAAAACGAGTTTATTAAGGTGATGAACAGAAAAACTGATCTGACTAATCTAAAAAAGGTTCTAGAGATTCTAGAGATTTGGCATATCTCTATTTTCAACATTGTTCTCTCTTCTTACAATGTTATGGTCTCCTCGAATATCCTCTGAAAGTTTTAAGATTTAATAAAATTCTTCATTCTTTACCAGAAAAAGTAAATCTTCAACAAATACTAAACATAACTTTTGAGCATAAAATTAAAATTATAGAAATATATCTAGAAAAGTGAGATTTAAGTATCTCACTTTTATATTTTAATCTGAACATTTAATTTGAACTTTTGATCTTAATGCATTCTAAAATACGCATACCACTTTTATTATTTTTACTTAAAAGCTAATCATTTTTAAAGCAGAGTAAACTTTATTAATTTTTTCAATTTTCTATTGTGAATAATTTTTATTTTTATAATTCTTTTAAAAATATTGTCTTTTCTGCACATTAAAACCAATTGAATGTATCTCATTCATGTTATAATTTTGATGGTATTAATTCTAACTTCTTATGGCTTTCCAACATTTTCCAACAATTTTTGTCTGAGCTTTGCTTTCTACTATATGCCCAGTAGATATGAAAATAAACTATATTTTCTTAGAAATAGGTGGTTTACATAACATTATATAAAAACTTACTGTACAAGAAAAATTTGAGAAAAAAGCACTTGTAGTGGTTTTCAAACCTATATATCAGTCAAATGAAGACAAAATATACAAAAACATATATAAATAATATCAACAATAACATTTAGTCGATAGTATGTGTATTTGTAATACTACAAAAAAAGAACATACAACTTTTTAGTTGTAAGAAATAATTTTTAAGATTTATGACTTAATCACAAAGAAAAGCCTCAGTGAATTCAAAGAATACAAAACATGTGACCACAATTTCTATACCATAATCCAGTAGATCTAGAAGTTAATATCACAAATATAAAAGAATAAGAAAATAAAGCTATAAAATCACTCCGTTAAGCAACCAATTAGGAATATAACGAATGTAATATATTCATATACTATTTTTAAATATAATTTTTTACATCTTTATAAAAAACATATTAAAATAAATGGGAGAACAACAATTAGAGAAGTTATAAAATTTTAGTGTTCATGAGATTATGCTAATATATTTACATCCTTATCTAATGGATTTTCTACATAAAATTAGAATTCCCATAATTATTTTAAGAATTAGAAAACCAAAGCAGACCAATGACAATAGAAGAATTAGAAAACCTAAGAGAAAAATATCTCTGAAATAATATCTTGATCCATACAACTTTACTGGTAAATTCACACAAATATTAAACATTGGATAATCCCACTTCTTATAATCTCTTTTATAATATATAATTGGATTAAATGTTATGTATTTCTCATGATATAAAAAACATATAAAGGTAGCACCAACAAAAAGTTATATACAAAAATATAAATCTTATGTATTAACAAAAATGCCAAATAGAATACCACAAATTGAATTCAATGACTTATTAAAAATTAATCAACCACAGGCAAATAAGATTTCTCTAAGAAGTGTAAAAATGTTTTTGTTTAAATCATAATGCTAATAGGCCCTATATGAAAAAACATATGATCATCTCAAAAGATGTCCAAAAGTCATTGGATAAAACTTAATCATCATCCCAGGAAAGATTCTTAGCAAAATAGTAATAGGTGAGCACTCCCGTAAAGACGCCGTAGAATGTCTGCCTTAAATGAACAAACAATTGCATATTGACAAGTATTAGAGACATTTCCAATGTACATTTTTTAAAGAATCATAATAAAGATACCTGCTGTGCTAATTATTATTTAACCTCATTCTAGCCAATGCAATAAGACAAGAAACAAAAGATGCAAATTTTGTAAAGTCAAAATTATCATTATGCTTAAGATTGATATCTATCTAGAAAACCTAAGAAAATATACTAAAATACAATTAGGTTTTAAAAACAAGTTTATTAAGGTAATAAACAGAAAAACTAACTTGTCAAATCCAAAATATATCTAATAAACCATTAATAACAATTCCCAAACCAAATTAAGAAAATAAAAACAGAAAATCAAGAAAAATATGTGAATAATGTAGAGAGAGAGAAGTATCAAATTTTGCAAAGAAATATACAACAGGTTTGGCTGCATAGAGATATATAAAGAGATACATAAAGTGCTGGATGGGAATAATGAGTGTAATGAATATGGTAATTTCCTCCAATTTAACATAATTCAAATTAAAATCCTCATTAAATCAGTTTAAACTTGATAAAATCACATTTTTCAAAATGATTATGTAAAACAGAAGAATTTTGAAAAATACAAGTCATAAAGGGAAATAAGGATCAAATTAGATTCCCATGAATTCATCCACATTTCTCATAAAAAGAATGTAGTTAAAGCTTGTAATTAAAATAGGCCTAGCAAATGAACCAAAAATGTTCTAGATCTTCTTTTTTTTTTTTCAATTCTTCCATGTTGTAGCAACTTGGTTTACTCCTGAGAAATGTTAGTTGCTTAAAGAAAAGCACCAACAAAATAGCATGCAGTGAGGAAAAACAGGTTCAGAATTTCATTAATGTATACAAAGATTTTAAGAACCTGCCCACAGAAATGAAAATTTAAACCAAACATAACAGTTTTAAAATAAAAAAAAAATTATATTCCTTTACCAAGAAAAGTTTTTTTCCTCTGGAAATGAGATTCTTTTTAAAGACAATTGCTTCATGGTTGTTCTCAACTTTAATATGATTTTAACCTTTATGTGTCATTTGAAATAAATTTTTAGCACAAACTTTTATGAAATGTCCATAATTTTAATTCTTTTCTTTTATAACCTCTATACATTCATATGCAATTAGCACAGATCAGAAAAAAATGAACCAAATTAATTCACTCAGAGGGTAACAGGATGGCATGGATGTTAATAATTATTGTCCAAAAATACTTAGCATTATCCTAATCATTGGCCTACTGTCTTTCTCCCTTTATTCTGAGAAATGATTATCTCATAAACATGGTTTCAAATTAATATTTATGTTTACCAAACACATCACTTTAATTTTAAAAAATGAAAGAGCACTTAAAGGCTTATATCTACATAATTGGAATTCTCTGCTCTTGCCTTACAAATTCCAGTCCTTAGGAGAGGCATCCACTTTCAGATCTTATCTATTACTTCTGTGTAATGCTGAGATGAAGCTAATAAAATATTCAAGTGTATTTGCAACTTCTGAATTTTGTATATTTCTAACCTTTACATTCTAATACTTTCTGTTTTACCTTTAGCTACTACCCTATTTCATGTGTGTTTACATCTATAATTTCTTCCTCATTTGTACTTTCAATGAATACATTGCCCCATCTTAATCTTCTTTAGTGTTTTTAATTGTAAATCCCAGGTTGTTGGACAATAACTTTACCATTTTTATTTTCTCTCAAATGCTTGGTATTTTTTGTCCACCCTTTTGTTTTCCATTTTACTATCATTGTCAATGTTATTATTATTTTATGTGTATTTCTTGAAAACAGCATATATTTGGAGTTTTTTTCCTATTTCAAATTGTGTCTCCTTTTTGGATGGTTTCAATCTATTCACATTAATTGTAATTAATTATATCTTACATTTTATTCATTCCATCTTACTCTGTTTATTATTTTAATTTTACTTTCTTTTCCTCTTAGCCTATTTTTTGCTAATTATTTTTATTGTTTTCCGTTCTAGATTTCTCCCAATTTGATTGAAGATTTTTAATTTTTCCTTTCTACAGTGACCATGATTATTTTCTTAAATATACACATACAATTATATTACTATTGTAAACCAAACACCAACTATTCCCTCACCAAAATTCATTATTTCTCTCACCATGCTGTCCCAATTCCCATTTTCTTTTGCCTCACTCCTTATGTAAGGCACTCAAGGCACTCTATCCGTAGTCATTATAATATTTCTCTCCCTATATTGATATCTACCTTTATCCTTAGGTCACTTGGGGTTTCTGTTAGAATCTTTCTTCTTTTTTTGAAGTCAACCAATATGATTTGACTTTATTTTCTCACAATAAAAATTTAACATGTTTTCTAGAGGGTATATAAGAAAGCCAGAAAAAAGTTTTTGCAGACCAAAGAAATTATGCAAATGGAGTTTCTAATTCCAAAAACTGAGATCCGCTAGCCAGGCAGCCAAGCCCATTGAATACAGGGTTCTTGTCTCTAATATATTATATATATATAGATTTTTAGTAAGCATTTTTTTTTAATTTCAGAATATTATGGGGGTGCAAATGTTTTGGTTACATAAATAGTTTTTGTACCTTTTGAGTCAAAGTTGTAAGTGTGCCCATCCCCCAGTTGTAAGTGTGCATGGTACCCATTAGGTGTGAATTTACCCATCCCTCTTCTCCACCCCCCACCTGCTTGATTTCCGATGAACATTATTTCCATATGTACATATAAGAGTTGATTGATTAGTTCCAATTTAATGGTGAGTACACATGGTGTTTGCTTTTCCATTCTTGTGATATTTCATGTAGAAGAATGGGGATGCAGGGAGGGTTCAAAATCTTTCTTCTGACCTCAGATGTTTATGGCATCTTTCATTTGCCCACCCACTATATCATTGGGCCTTCTCCCTTCCCTCCAGACATGTGGCAGTATCTACACTTCCCACCCTTTTTCAATTCAATGGGACTCTGACATTGGTCTAGCCAATGAGCTATAAACAAACTATACTTGTTTCTGCTGTGCTATCCAATGGTCTCTTGTCAAGGACACTACTTTGAGTCTCAAAGATGATCATATACTATTTTGACTTATACTATACCATGGAATACTACTCAGCCATGAAGAAGGATGACTTAATGCCTTTTGCAATGATATGGATGAAACTGGAGACCATTATCCTAAGTGAAGTAGCTAAAGAATGGAGAAACAAACACCACATGTACTCACTATTAAATTGAAACTAACTAATGAGCATACATGTACATAGAGGGCAGTGTAACTCAATGGAAATCAATCAGAGTGAGGGGAAAGGAGGGGATGGTCAACAACCTACCTAATGGGTACAGCGAACACTCGCTGGGCGATGGGCACACTTATAACCCTGACTCAAGCATTACAAAAGCTATCCTTGAAACCAAAAACATTTGTACCCCTGTAATACTTTAAATTAAAAAAAAAAATTTAAATCACAAACCATGCTTATACATTGCAGAAAGTATTGCCTGTGGTACATTTGGATGTGTTCAAATAAATATATTAATCCAGGTAACCAGAATTCTTCTCAAGCGTTCTATTTCATTGGTTTGGTATCTACGTGTTTCAAGCCTATTGTTCTCTCTCTGCTAGGCCTCTCAGATAGGTGACTAATTTTCCATGTCAGCTCAACTGGGTTTAGATCTCAGTACTGGAATATCCTAAGTGATGGGACTCCTATAGGTCTATAAGTGAAGGAAGATAAAGTGTCATTCATGGACCCGACCCCAAAGCCACAAGCATCTATAAGAAATCATCTGTTCTCCAGGCTCCCTTACTTTCATGGCCTCTTGCATAGAGGAAGCTCAGTCCACTGACTCAACTCTCCCCCAGTTCTCTGGGAATCTGCAATACCTGGTCCACTTACACAGCTCAGTGTTGTATTGCCCCTTCAGTCCACAACTGGCTAAAGCAAAGCTTTTCCTGTGATCTGCTGCCTTAAGTCTTCAATTACTAGTCTTCAATTCCACTGTCCGTGTCACTGTTAGGCTCAAAAAGAAGAAAGCACAATACCAGGATACTAGACGATCTCACCAAAGCCAGAGACTTCATGCACAGAGATCTCATGCATACAGAGTTGCCTGATGGGCTCAGGAAGACATATAGCTTGGAGCTGAGAGAAGAGGAGAAAGAGAGTAGGGAGGAGGGATTTTACTCCAGACTAATAATTCCAGTATTCTCACCCCTGATGGTTTTCAGTGCTATAATTTGTTTTCTTTTGGTATTAAACATTTTTCTAAGTAAAATACTTAAAATTTGTACATCTCTATAAATTTTTGGCAGAATCTACTGATTTCCCATTTTAGTATTTGATGTTTAAATTCTCTTATTCCACCATCACCATTCCAGAATTCCCCTCTCACAGCATGCCAATATTGTTATACTGGTTAACCATTAGTCAGTTTTTACATAATTACAACCTTTCAAATATTGTTCACTTACTGCTACACCAAACAGTTCATATTTCCTTTTTAACACGTTTTTTTCCTTAGAGTACATTTCTGCCATCTTTAATGTTCTTTGTGTACTATGTATCTATAGTTGGTATTTATTTACATGTTGCAGCAAAGATATCAAATGCCTAGGAATAATTTTCCAAAATTCTCAAATACTTCAGAATAATTCTGGAAGAACTTCTACACAGCCCTCTTACCACCTGCTCTTGTATGAAGGATTACTTCTTTCTGGTATCAAAATGCAGTTTTCATCCTGAAATTTTGCTTCCTCCTACTACTACTGTATTAAATAGTCTTCTCCCTAGATAGCATGCCTTTTTGTTTGTGTGTGGGTTCATCAATTGTTTTTCTAATGTATATTCTCTAGAAGAGATTCCATGAGTGCTAAATTATTGAGCCCTGTCATATTTGAGATTATGTTTATTCACCTCTCATGACTGTCTGACTATAGTATTGCAGGATGAAAACTATCTTTTCTTAGAATATGGAAACATGTTTCAAGGACTTTCAGGATATGAGTTAGCATTGAGAGATGAGTGACATTCTGATTGTCTATCATTTGTAGCAGATCTCTCCCCACCACGACCATCTAGATCTTTTAGAAATATCTCCTTTTCCATATTACTTTCCACAGAGGTGGACTAGCTTGCAGTCTCACCAGCAGTGTATGAGTGTTCCTATCTCTCTGCATCTACACCAACATTTATTGTTTTCGGACTTTTTATAAAGACTATTCTCACTGGAGATAAGTAATGTCTCATTGTGATTTTGACTTTCATTTCCTTGATGATTAGAGATGTTCAACACTTAAGTGCACATATAGTAGTAACATTCACTGGATGTTGGGCAGATGGAGGGGGAGGTAGGGATGGGTATATTCACACCTAATGGGTACGGTGCGCACGCACCATCTGGGGGAAGCACACACTTGAAGCTTTGACTCAGGTGAGGCAAAGGCAATATATGTAACCTAAATATTTGTACCCTGGAAATATGCTGATATTTTTTTAAAAAATGCAAAAAAAATATTTTTTATAAAAGAAGAAATGTCTCTTTTGTTCTGAAATTACACAATGATGTGTGCTGAAATCACACAACAAAGTGGCTTGGGGTGAGTTTGTCTTTTGTTTTCTTCATTGTAATGGACATTCAATGGCAACTTGATCTGACGACAGGTATCTTATAAGGAGTTTATCGTAGTATTTATTTGATATCATTCCCTTATTTTTACTGTTGTCATTTTACTGTAACTCCTATTACTTGCAAGTACATACACTTTCTTTCCCACTTCCCTGAATGCCAAATGGTCAATTTGGTGAATGTGAGAAAAGATTTAAGCTGTAGAATCAATAATTTTGATTATGGGAAATGATTTATGTTAGAAAGTCATAGAAAACAATCAAAGCATAAAATTATTAAGCTATGAGTAAAACTTAATATAATTATACCAATGCTATTTAATTAACCTTAGGACTTAGAACATGAATCACATAAATAAAAACATATTATGCACACATGTTATTGTAATTATGCCTTAAGGATATATTAGAATAGGAAAAATGATTACTAATAACAGGTAGCTTATAATACATTCATTATGTCCAGGTATTATGCTAAATCCTTATATGTATCATTTATTTGAACTCATATAGTCATTTTAAAGAAGAGAATACCAGAGAACAAAGGTTTTGGAGACCAGTTGCATATGCATACCAAGTCAGCAGTGGAACGAGGACTGTCACCTGGGTCTGATGGAATAAAAGGCCCATGCCCCACACACCCCTGCCTCTCAGGTTTCCCTGTTTGCTGTAGTTCAGTAGTTTCTGTCATCTGGGAAAGGCCTTATGAATAAAGTAATATTTCGCATGTCATTACATGACAGAAAGACAGCAGTCTGTTGATTTTTTAAGCTTACTATAGTTATGAAATACAGTGTACAAAGAAGTACACTTTCAAAATGAGATGATTCAAGGAATTAATTTGAATAGCTTGGTGTCTCCCCATCAGCTTGGGCCTTCAGACAGGAAAGGTGAAGAGCTATTTTTTTGCTCACACAGTTGATATTTCTTCTTTCCTTTCTTCCTGCCTTCTAATACATTTTCTTGGAATGCATTTCCTATGCATTATGGGGGATGAAAAATGGATCAGATAATGAATTCCGCCCTCAACTTAAAAGGCTATATAGTATCAATTCTCATTACGAGAGTTCAGAGAAGGTGAAATAACTCCTGGCTGAGATTCGTTGAAAGAAGTATGTAGAGCTGGGCCGGGAGAAGAACAAGCAGCTCCTTCAGTGTAGTAGAAGCACACAGAGCACGAAGAAAGGGGAAAGAGAAATTGTGATCGGGAAGCTCAGCTCAGGTGCCAGAAAAGTATGAAAAGTGAGGAATTTTGACCTCAACCTATGAGTAAAGAACCTACAAACTTTTTTGACCAAATACACTCAGTTAGTTAAAAAAAAAATGAATAAAATTCAAAATTAGCAGAAAATCAGTAGAAAAATAAATTTTAGAAGTTATGAAAAAACAGCATTATATTAGTATTATGTATAGTAGCAGAAAATACTCATAGATATAACCACAACTATCATTACCTGAAATCTATAGTCAAATATCCACCTAAACTGAAGATCATCACTGAGAAAAGTAGCCATAAACCTATATTTCAAATAATCTTTTTGATCATTTAAAAAATATTTGGCAACTTTTCATTTATGTCATATTGGAACATACTTCTTTGTAATCTTGTGACAAGGCTGACAGAGTGCCCATGAGCAAAACTGAAAGCACCAACATCCCTATTTTCACCTGAATTTATATTATTTATGATTCTTTCAACCTGCAATTTCTTTCTAGGGGTATTTTAACTCCCTTATATCATTTGTGAAAGTTCATGTAGTTAAAACTAAATAATGTAAATTGATAATTCCACTCCGTCTGGCATAATTAAATTATATATATAGCAATACACTGACAGAAAATAAAAAAGGGGCTCTACTGTCCCCCTCTGTCCAAGGCATCCCTTTTATTCTTTCTTCGAGATGTCTTCAAATGGTATATGATATATAACCTACCTACCTGCCTACCCATAAATGGACCACACTTGTACACCTATATTATTCAGTATGTTACATTATTAGCAAAGACTAGTTTTCTATTTTTAGATTTAAAAAAGCATAACAAGTTTTAATATTTCTTCTGGTGTCTCAATGTATCATGTTGAAAATACTTAGAGGGCACATATTCTCACTTTGAAGAGGATGTCTATAGGCAGAGAGGAGCCAGTGAAGAATCTTGCATGAAGACACAGGTCGAGCTATGGTTGGGGTACAGTAAACTGACCACAGAGTATCCAGAGATCCTTAGTAAGAATAGGAGTGATGCTGGAAAGTGATAGACCACTGTTAGAGTTTAATTCAGGAATGTCACATCCAAATCCTGTGATAGTTTTATTAATTTGCCAAGAGATTGCTTGTATCAAATGTCATAGCATTGTTATAACTACTATTTTTATTTATTCCAATTTTTCTCATTCAGATAAAAAATAATTCTTCCAGTATTAGTGAAAATGTAACCTACAAGTCTGAAAATGAGCCAAACAATGTAATGTCAAATCAACTGTGTATGATGATAACGATTCTCACAGGTAAGGATTATGAGCAGAGTGGCAAATTCTTAAACTATTTTTGTTAACTAAATACTAATATCAGTTCTTTCTAACTGTCGAAGGAATCTGTGTGCTGTCAACACATAACATAAAATGAAAGTCATCATTTGAAGGTGCGCTGCTCTCTTATAATCAAATTGAGATTATTTGAGTTACAGTGAACAGAATAGCTGACAAAATGTAACAGACTCCCAACAGGGTTTGTTAAAACACAGAATATTTGGTCAATCCTCATAATTTCTGGTTCAGTAATCTAAGACGGGACCTCGACATTCTGTTTTCTAACAAATTTCTAGGTAATGCTGATGTTGCTGGTCCAGGAACCACACATTGAGAAGCACTGGCTTAAATAAACAAGAATTCTAGAGGTTAAGTGGTCTTAATTTGGTTAATTCAACAATAAAATGGTTTCATCAGTGTCTCACGTGCTTTCCATCTTTCCTGTCTTCCATTTTCATGGCATTTCCCTTATTGCCACAAGACGGCTGCTGTGGCTCCATGCATCACTTGTTCATACAGCAGTACCCAAAGGCAGGCAATATGGATGAGTTTTTCCTCTCTTTATTGTCAAAGAAAATGTTTGTTCATTGTGCCAAACAGTCCTTTCCCCTCAGCTCCCACTAACCAGTATTTGATAAATGTCTGTGCCTCGCTTTATGGGAGGCCAGTGAAGGAATATCTGGTATTTTGACCTTTATATTTGAAGACCAACCTTCTCAGCCTATAAGTCATAGAGATGGGTAGGAACAGCTGTTTTCCAAAAGGCTACTTCAGCTTTGCCTAAAAAAGCTTCCTTTATATTGACCCCAAGGGAACATTCAGCTTTTAAAAAGTAAATAAATAAGACTTAGGTTTAAGGTAGTCTGTGTTAAATTAGCCTATGCCCTGGCAATACTCATTATGAAAATCAGTTTCCTAGAAAAACAGTAAGACACATTCATAAAAGGAAAAAAATAAGAGTGTCAGTCTAATTAAATAAATGCAAATTTTGTAAATTCACCTCAAGCCTTATGACATAAAGCAGCCCTAGGGTCTAGAAGCATAGCACTATGGGATACAAGTCTCATTGCTGCTATTAAGTAGCTGTGCACATTTAGTACATTGGTTCACACCATGAAGTAGGTCTAAGAAATTTGACTGGCAATACTTCACCATATTTAACTCAAGATTTTGACTAAATTTAAAAGAATGGAGTGCTGCTACCAAGGACTAGCTACATAATTTGCAGGGTCCAGTGCAATATAAAAGTGCAGGTCCTTTGTTCAAAAATTATTAAGGATTTCAAGATGGCAGTAGCGGAACACTGAACTAAGCATGGGGCACTTCTTAAGTCAGGGCCCTGTGCTGCTACACAAGTCAGCTCCCTATGAATTGGCATTGCTACTACTCTTTCCTTAGTTCCTCGGGTGCCTTTGAAAACTCCAGGTTCTTCTCATTTTCTTATGTCTTATCTCTTTCTCACTTTGTTTGTCTCACCCCGGTAAAGAAAGGGAGGACCATGCTACTTTCCTAAACAAAGAATCTTCTCTCCAGTTATAAATCATCCCACTTTCTAGTGTGTGGATGAAATGCAGATGACTTTGGTTTAAATGACAATATTTTTTCATCCCACTGTGTGGGATAGATAGATGAATAAATAGCTGGATGGAGTGAGTGACTCAGAAGGTAGACAGATTTTGTCAGTTTGAGATAACAGAGTATGTGTGTATAGAAGGTGAAGAGTTTGAACCTAGAATCAAAGCAAAAAAAAATCTGAGAAGATTTATCTGCATTTGAAGTGTGAATATCAATGAGGGTCATCAGTTATTCTGAGAGTTACAGAGCAGATTTTTAAAAGTTAAAGCTCTCCACCTCCATGTCAAGTTCAATGCAGGAGCAAATTTTATCAGTCTGCTGTGTCCTTGTAGCATCAAAGAAATATTCGTCTGTTCCCCTTTGTAGCACCCAGAAATGGGGCACGTTTTGGCTTTGTAGGGAAGATGAAATGCTGGCCTGATAAATCACCTGCCAATTGAATCGATGTAGACTGCTAATGTAGCTAAGTTGAGGGGGGAGGACCTGAAAGGGAAGGCGATGGGAGAAGAGGGATTTGGCAACTACACAAATAATGCTATTTCACTAACTCATGTTTTTGCTTTAGAAAAAAAGATACAGCAGTGAGCTCTCTGAAGTGCGTTTTCTCTTTCCCTCACCTCTTTCTTGAACCACATCCCTTGAAGTATCTTTTCTATAAATTCCAATTTGCATTTCTAATGGGCTTATTAAGATGAAGTAGCTCCTATATGCTCCACACCAGCTTTTCACTGGTTTTAAAGAATGAATGAAAACACCTTATTTTCGTGCATCTGTTACTTCACAGTACTGAACAAACACTTATTATGTCATCTGAATAGTTGTGATGTTTTTGAAATAAATGATGATGAAATTACTTAAATATTAATAACCTGCTAGAATAAAACTCCATCATTAAGGGAAAAAAAACAAAAACTAGCCATTTTCCAGCCATTCTGACTGAGTGAATGGTGAATATTCTTTCATTTCAAAAATGGCTAATTTTATCTGTTAAAATTTCTCTGGAGGAACAGCCCCAAATTGGCAGCAGGTGAATTAAGACAGAAGTCATTGTGTCTGCCGCGTAGGAAGGTCACGTCTCCCTGGACGGCCAAGGACACTAGAGAGGCTGTCAACTGATCAATCTGACCAGGATTAACATCCAAAAACAACTGTTTGGACTTGCTTTTTTGTCCCGGATGACAAGGAAACATGAAGTTTAAAAATTGCTTGTCTTTTTCTGCACAAGCTTGTGTCAATATCCCACAATTGTGGATAAATATCAACGTCACCATTTCTAAGACCTATTTTAATGTTTGACATCATAGCTTTGAGGAACCCTAAAATGTTCAAAGAGGAAAAATCCAGTGTATCTTAAGAATGGCTTCAATCTTACAAATGTAAAATTGGGAAAAGTTTTAAGGTAGATTGTGATTTAATATGTTTTCACAACAACAGGGTTTAATGCCAATAAATAGAGTATTCTTTGGGACTAATGCTATGCCATATTCTGTATATGGAATTCATGAGCTGGCCTGTATCATGGAACCCAACAAAGGCCCTTAGGTAGTCCCACATTATGTTCCCATGACACTAATACAACTTGTAAGAGGTAATGGTTTGTGAATTTTTAAGATATGGTTAGAAATTTGGTCCAGAAAACTAGATCGAACAAATTTGTTGAGCTTAATTTTTATCCTGTAACCAATAGCATGAAAGGAAGAGAAATTATGTTTTAGTATTTGTTCAGAGATTTTGGAAGACATCATTTAAATGGTTCTAAAGTTTTTTTTTTTTTGAATAAATGTCATTCAAGAAAACATTCATCAAACGTCTACTACATACAACAAAATGACATTGTCTAGAAATGAATAAATTAATTCCTGCCCTGAAAGAACTTATTATGATCTAGCTAATGATAGAAACACACAAAAAAGCATCAAAAGCACACCGACTTTAAAGTCATCTGAACTATTTCAGCTGAGATGTGGTTCTAGACTAGGACTCAATAGAAAAAGCTTTGAAGAATGAGACAAAATCCTCTTTAGCTACTGAACAAATATCAAAATTAGATAAATAAGAGACAAAAATGCTTTTAAAAAACACACCTACAATATTTGAAAAACAAAATTATTTGGAAAAATATAAACCATAGATTAGAGAAAGCCCTATTATAGTTAAAATACAATTTCACAGGTTTAAGCTATCGACAGACAGTCAACTAAAGAAACATGAGTTCACTAATTTACACAATGGTTTCAAAATTTACAAACCAAAAAGGGAAAAATATATGTATATACATATACATATATACACATTATCAGCATTTACATTATAAAATAATTTCCAGCCAAAATAAAAAATCTTATTTATCAGTGAACTTACAAAAAGCGCTTGCAGTTTATAATGCAAAAGCATGATCTTAGGAAAAATCACACCCTTCAGAATCTCACAGGATTTTCTTTGTGCTAACCCTCTTGACTTCTCCAAACTTTATGAAAGGGCCAATGTGTCTGCTGAGAGAATTACTTGTTTCTTATTCTGTAGACTTAAATTG
The DNA here is from genome assembly GCA_963574885.1 of Lepilemur ruficaudatus. Classification (NCBI taxonomy): domain Eukaryota; kingdom Metazoa; phylum Chordata; class Mammalia; order Primates; family Lepilemuridae; genus Lepilemur; species Lepilemur ruficaudatus. The sequence continues at coordinate 13,736 of CAUYRT010101124.1, read as the reverse complement.
GATTTAATCATCACTTCATATACAACACATCCCTTTCCCCTTCATCCCTCCACCACACACACACACACACTCTAAATTTAATTAAAATAACTGAAATGAAACTAGAGATAATTTGTTTTTTAAATAGACTGCCACATGCTCCATTTACATAAAACCCATTAGTTTGCATTAAATACAAATTAGCTGCTGATATGAATTAAATCACATATAAATAGTTCAGAATAGCCGCAGAACCAGGCATTTTAATTAATATAACTGTTAACCAGATTTATTTGTAAGGTAATCAAGACTCTTACTCATTTATTCTTTAGTACAATAGGCCAGGCAACACTGGCTGTCCCAGAACAGGCCATCATTTCTATATGAATACAAATCCAAGAGGAAGATTGATTAGATTCTCTGACTTCCAAGTGTGCAAATGATCAAAGCTTGCCAGTTCAGAAATTATGGCATCCTGGATGAAGAACCTCCTCAAATAATTAACTCATATTTACACAGTTTATTGATCACCTGAAATATCCAACTTTTTTTCTTCCTTCCGTACTTAGTCATGGTTTAATTTAAAACAAGATTAAAGAAAAAGTGTGAAATAATTTTTCTTTGTTGCCATTCTTATTTTGACTATTTCATGCATCACTAATAAGTATTGCACAGTTAATAATGACTTTCCAGACTAATTAGAATTTAGAGTTTAGCAAAAGTTTGTTAGTGCAGACTCATTTTGCTCAGGTAACTGAAGCTCAGTGGCTTGATAGACATAGATTCAAATGCATAGGTGCACAGAAATGAAAATAGACATGCTGACTTCAGGCACAGCTGGATCCACAGCTCTAATTAGATCACCAGAATGACTGTGACTCTTACCATGTCTGAGGACTACTTTCCTCTATAGCTCTTATTCTCTGGTGGATTCTGCTGTCATGGTGGAAAGATGGTTGACCACCAGCTTCAGGTTTAATATACTCTCTCTGCAACCTCAACTCCCTTCCAGTCATTCCAGTGAATTCCCACAAACATATTTGCCTAGGTCATATATGTCTCTGTGCATGGCAATGACTATGGAAAAGATAAGAGAATGCTCTGAAGGGTCTGAGTACGTGCTCATCCTGAACCCAGGAAAAGGGCCAGCCCCATCAGAATCACAGGAATTAAGAGTAAGGGGTGGAATGTTGTGATAAAATAGAATGTTGATTGTTTTCCTAGGTAAAGAGTGAGGGAAGGGGATTGACATGTGCAGGCAAAAAAGGAACAGCTATCCATTATAGTATTGTAATCCTTGCTTTGATGCTAAACTGCCAGCCTTCTTCAGTCACCTCATTTGAGCACTGATTTACCAATCAGTAAAAAAATCAAAGGTACAAAATCAATGTTCACCTGCAAAAATCCCTGATGCAAGCAACCACAGGACTTGTAAATGGCAGCCATAGATATTCAGCAAATAATGTACCCATATAGTAAAGGCTTCATACGCCTTAAATCATGCTGTTGGACGTACAGTCTTAAAATATGAATGCCACATTATGTGTGCATTCTGACTGAAAGTTAGAGAGGATTAATGAGACAGGTTTAATTGACTGTAACAAAAAGTCCTGGGCATTTGTAAAAGAAAAACACCACTTAAGTCATAATATTCAAAATTTGACATAAAAAAACAGCATTTTCATTTTAGCTGATAAACCTAGGGAATTGATTATATTTTCTGCCCATTTCAGCAACAATATTTCATTACATTGTATACTATTCCTCACAGAATTAAGTTTTACATAATGTGTGATAAAAATTGAGACACCAAAGAACAGGCATGGTTAACCTTTTATGTGTCATGAATCTCTTGGTTAATTTGATTACGCCTATGGATAGCATAGAATCCTTCTAAAATTTTTTAAATGCTAAAGGGAATCAATTTTTTAGAATATAATGTAAACCAATTATAAGGCAATAAAACTGCCCAAAAATTTTTGAAATTGTAATATGTTGATATATGTGCTTCTGTAGTCATACATTAAATAAAAACCAATTCCACTAAAGTATAAGAGCTGATATTTTCAGATTCTATAATTCTAATATGATATGAAAATATCTATTTCAACTGGTTAAAATGTCACAAGAACTACTAATACTAATGTGGTTTGTGGCCTATATTCACAATTGAAGGAAATGTAAATTTCAGTTCAAGGTTACTGAAAATAAAGATGTAAATTCTCCCATCCTTATACATGGACTTCTGCCAAAGGACATTTGGTCATGACTTGAGGGGAGAAAAAAAAAACCCTGCAAATCACTGTAATAAGGCATGCTATCCATCAGCTTTTGGACCTTATTGCAATTTTCTTATTCATCTCTAGTTGATTCCCTGCCATATTTTCACAGGAGCAATTCCAAACTTTATTACCCATTTCTACCCCACTCTTTTCTTTGTGTGGTTAACTGTGCCTCCTACATTACTTAAAGAATGAATGCAACCTGTCATTAGTTTCCTTCCTCTATACCCTAAAAAGTTTTTGAGTATTCATCATCTTACCATTTTTCTTACAGATTGCAGAAAATCTGTACCTGCCAGTTATTTAGCACTTAATGAGAGAAACCAAGGAATATAAAGAAAACAAGAAACCATCATAGCAGTCCCACAGCGAGGCCTCACAAAGAAAGAAAGAAAGAAAGATGCGATTCAGGATGAAATCAGAGCTCTTGCTTGAAATCCTGGTTCTGAGTATGTGGAACCCCACATTCTCTCATGAGATAATAAGGGTCTCGTCAGGGTGTGGAGCTGTGACTATTCATTCATTTCAAGATAAAAGATGAGAAATGTGATGTGATCCAACTCTGTGAGACACCATACAGGATGAAAAGGAGAGGAGCATTTGGATGATGTACAGTGGGAAACGTCTACCTCCCAGCAAGCTGCTGCTTTTAGGTGGTACCACCATATAGCACCGTAAATCCCACAAGTATGTTTTCCTGTTTGATATTGTCCATGAAGACCATTGTACCCATGATCAAGAAGTGTATTTTTATCTATCTTATTTTTTAAACAGAGTATTGATTTTATCATAAAAGAGAATGGATTTGCTTTATGATTATTTTTGCTGAGATATATGTACTATACAGGCAAAAAGCTTAAGGACCTTTGGGGCCTTTCTTTCCCCTATATGGAAAAGGAACTGAATGAGATGATCCCATGTTCAGAATTATGATTACCACATGACCACTTGAGTCCTTTGTTACTTTAGTTCTCTGGTTGTAAACGCAGGGACACTTAAGAAATCCCAACGATTTGTCAAAATTCTTGCCAAAGATTACTTTTTTAAATAAGGTAATTACCTTATTTAATATTAATCATAGAGAAAACTTGAACCCATTTTCCCATGTGATTTAACTTCTATTCAAAGATCTGTTTCTCTTAAGTGTTTGAGCCTACTGTACTAGAAAAACTACATGAGGTCTGTACTCTCCTTCTGTAGAAACTTCTTCATTAAAGTTGCTGCCACCTGCTTGGCTGACAGACGCTTGAAGCTTAGCCCCTTGGGAAGCAATCATGCATCGCTCACTACTCGAGTTCCAAGTTCCACGGTTAAGGAGACTCAGCTCTTTTCTCTCTTTGCTTCTACGGCTCCTGTCTCCATCCAATAACCTTAGTCTAACATTCTTTTCTCTACATTATCCCGCATCTACTTGGGGTGGGAGCTCTACCGCCTCCCGAAATGTACTGTCTTTTGTCTCTTAACCACAGGCCATGGCTTCAGCATCCTGCCTTCTTTGAATATGACTCTCAACTCCTATGCAACTCTGCTATTGTCAGCTGTTGTCTCTGTCTTCGTATCTCACATTCAAACACTTTCAAGGGAAATGGTTTGTTGGGTCAGTCAATCACACCCAGTTTAGGGAGTGCTTGCTTGTTAGAACTCGAGGGCTAGGATAGTTCATAATCTTCTGTATAGGATGGTTTATAGTCGACTTGCTGATCCAATCACAGCAGTTGCTAGCATCAATAGATAAGGTGGTACAAAGCGTGGCAACCAAAGCAAAGAAGCACCATCAATGGCTAAAGGGTGAGACAAGTACTGGATATGTAGATTTTCCTACTATTTCAGGGGACAAAATATGCTCATACTCTCCAAGGCTCTCAGTTTTCCATGACCACATTTAAGGAGTTTGTCTCTTCCCAAGCATTTGTTTTCTATTGAAATTAGAAAGATTCATTTTCCAAATTAGTTCCTTACATGACCCTCCTGGGGGCTCACATCACTTGCTCTGTTATTTTAACCTCAGTTCTTTCAATATTGATATTGTGCTATCCTGACCAAAAAATATATAGAGATAGATAGATATGCTTTGGAAAATAATTAGAATCACTATTAAACTGACATTTTGTTTTCATTGTTTATTTATTTGTGTTTGATTTTCATTTCAGAACAATTACTCTTATTCCTCATTTAAGTTTTTATTTCACTTATATTATTTAAAATATGTGAACATTTCACTGTGGTGCTGTGCTGCTCTGTGTTTAGACCACATGGAAAGACTGAAACTTAATAGAACCAGAGACTATTTCTTATTCGTCATTTTGATCTCCAATATCTAGTATCATGTCTGATACATGGAAAATGCACAATAAATATTCCATGAATGAAAATAAACCTAAGCAAAATGAATTAGGATGAAAGTCTGCTGGCAGAAAAGCAACAAAGCCAAATACAAATAACTTGTCTACAGTTTGGGATTATCCACATAAGCAGGTTATGTTCACTGAGTTACGCGTTCTCTATCAGAGATAGACTTGCACATTCACCTATGCAGATATGTGTGTGTTTGCATATATTTCAGTGCATATGTCATCAGTCCTTGAATGTACACTTTTCCTACCTCTGCTTTCTATGCAAAGTACGTTATAAATATGTTTGGTGTAAAATAGAAGCATTCTTTCTTAACTAGATAAAAGAAATTCTACCTGTAGGTAAGATAATTATTTTTTAGATACAAATGAGGAAAATTTAATTATGTATAGTGTGTGTATACATGTATACATATACATGCATATGTCAAAAAAGAAAAAAAGGACGTACTAAAGAAAATGAATATATAATAAGATTGATCAAAGAAAATAAATTACTTTCTTTTTTCTGGTGTTTATATGTAATGCTACAGTAACATGTTTTCTACTGTGTGTAAACATTAGGTGGCAGGGAACTATATCAGTGAAGAAATAGATACTGGAGGCAGTGCCTAGAAACTCAATCCCTTCACAGCCAACTGACCTTATGAGTCAGAAGGAAATCAGTCCAGTTACATAAAACATTGGCAGAGCATGTAATAACTGAAGTGGCACTAATAGTGAAATACAGCAAATGCTCCAAGTCCTTTTAATATAAAAAAGAGGTCAAGCTTCCAGATGTTTCCACTGATTCATGAAATAATTGACTACTCTTCTAGTTACACGACATTGTAATGAAGCTAGTCCATGTAACTAACATTAGTTTGAGTAATATAAAATAGTTCAACCAATATTTAAGAAAAACTTAAAATCATCTTAAAGATTGCTTATTAATAATGTTCATAACATCCTTTTTATACCAATTTATCTTTCTGCCCAATGTAGTATGCAAATAGCAAAGCTTTTCAAGCAATAAAGTTGTTAAATAAGTGCAAAATTGCAAGTCATTTTTGATCACAAAGATTATCTTGAACATGCAATTCATGTTGAGAATGTTTATCCTGCTAGCAATACTCATAAAACCCACAAATAATATTTCTCTCCTTCTCTCCCTGAGGCTCACATTTATTCACTGTCTTCCCTTTTTTAATCTAGTTGTTTTCCAAAGGTCTCTGGAGACAACAAGCATTTTTTTTCAGTAAGCTACCTGCTGTTGGCTTTTTAAAAATCTGTGCTCCCCTGAATAGTCCTGCCCTAGCCTTTATCTGTCACATCTCTGACCACATCTTTCTCCAGTTAAACCTTGATTAGCATTTTGGGACTTCCTCCATAAAGATTCAGTAAAGATGGATAGAAAGTGCCTGGATGGCTATTTCATATTGAGAGGTCGGGAAAACTCACATTAAGGTGAAGACATTTAAGGTGATTATTTGTCTGATTAGAAAAAGTCAGGTAAGGAGGAAGAAGTAGAAGGACCAAGGCAACAGTAAGTTTGGTGTTCTCAAGGAGCAGATAGAAAACTGGTGTGGCTGAAGTGTACTGGGCAAGTATCATGGGGAGAAATTGGGACAGGGCATGAGCTAGCAACCATGAAAGTCAAGGGGAGGCATTTGAAAGGCAGTTTACATATGATGGGAAAGCATGGTAAATTTTATGCAGAGGAATCATATGAAATAATTCATATTTAAAAGAACACTTTGACTACTGAGTGGAGAAAGGACTGATTAAGTAAGAACAGAAGTAGAAATGAGTACGTAACAGATTGCTGTGAAAATTCAGGTCATAAATGAAGGCTGTTTGGATTAAAATATATGAAAATAGAGAGAAGAAGATAGACTCAGGAGAGATATATATAGTGGTCCCCAACCCAGGCCGCCAGACCGCAGCCTGTTAGGAACTGGGCTGCACATGACCACATGGAAAAATAGTCTTCCATAACTGGTCCTGGTGCCAAAAATGTTGGGGACCACTAGATATATATATATATATATATATACACAGACATATATGAATGATGCAGTTAGTCAGGCTTGCTGATGGACTAAATGTGGGATGGAGGGAAAGAGAGGAACCAAGGATGACAATGTGCAATACTTGGCTTGAGCAACTGAGAAGATGATGACGATGCACTTTTCCAACACAGGAGAAACTGGTATAACGGCAGGAACAAAGAGTTCAGATCAGAACTTGATCCAGTGCCTAGGTCATAATAATGCCGTTTTATGTGAGCTCAAGCAAGGCCCATAATTAGCAGAAAACCTAAATTAAAGCAGACTACTAGAATTTTTAAATTGAGCTGAAGTTCTCTGAAAATTATTTTTCTCATTTGAAAAAAACATGGAGATAATTATTGAGTTGACATTACCGTATTGTTGGAAAAACTGAATGGGATGACAAATATCAATTATGTTTTAAACTGTGAAATTCATGTGAGAGCTGATAATTGGTCAATCACCTTCCCTAAGGTTTTGGGATAACTTGAGCAGCCAAAATGTAGTAAATCTGGTTTTTAACAAGCAGCTAGGTCACTCAACCATTCTCTTAAATTCACACATCAAGCCTGCGTCCATTACAGTAATGCCCTCATAGTCCTCACTCTCAGCTGATAATCTTACTTCCTACTTCACTAAAGATATAAATGCAATTAGAAGAGAATTTCCTCTCTCTCTCTCTCTCTCTCTCTCTCTCTCTCTCTCTCTCTCCTCTCCTCTCCTCTCCTCTCCTACCAGTTTGACTGCCGTATTGGTTGGGGTTCTCAGAGAAACAGACCAATAAGATATATGTGTGTGATTTATTGCCAGAAATTGGCTCATACAATTATAGAGGCTGACAAGTCCAAGATATGCAGTGAGTAATCTGGAGACCCAGGAGAGCCAGTGGTACAGTTCTAGTCTGAGTCTGAAGGCCTGAAACCAGGAGAAATGATGGTGTAGTTCCAGTCAGAAGGCCTGCACGCTTCATACCAAGGAATAGCCGGTGTCAGCTTGAGTTCAAATGCAGGAAAAAAGTGAATGTCTATCTGTACGTAGGCAGGCAGGAGGAAATTCCTTCTTACTCATAGAAGGTTCAGCCTTTTTGTTCTGTTCAGGCCTTCAACAGCTTGGGTGGGTTGCACCCACATTAGGGAGGGCAATCTGCTTTCAATCTACTAATTCAAACGTTAACTTAATCTGGAAACACCCTGATAGACACACCCAAAATGTTTCACCAAATGTCTGGTCACCCTGTGGCCAAGTCATGTTCACATAGAAAATTAACCATGACAGCTTTTCTGTATCTATTTCTCATGCCTTTCCTCCTGTTACCATGAATTCACTGCAGGTGCTTCCTTCTAAGGCCACATATTCCACAGACATAACTGGGTCCCATCCCAGTCACCTGCCCAAGCTCAGCTCTTCTGTAAATAAACAGCAAGTATTTTATCAGTCCTCCCCCGACTCCTCCCTTCCACAGAGCTGTTTGCCCAGTAGCTACACATGCACTGCGTTGGTGAGAATAGCCAGAATTTTGAGGACAATGAGATCTATGATTTGAGATGACACCAATATTAGGGGAATTAAAATGCTATCAAGTTCTTCTGATTAAACAGGATGCTTATGGAAGTCAGCTCATAGATGTAGTTTAGATCCAAATCTATTTAGAATGCTTCCACTCAGTGGCTATTTATAGTGGTTCCACTCTGTGATTATATGTAGTAGTTCCATCCTGTCATTATTTACCTGGTTCCTTGAGTAATAGAATCAGGGGAAATATATTTTGTATCTGGCAGAACTCTCACCTTGTCTGCCTGATCACTGAAGTAAGGATTATTATGGAGGAAGGGCCAAGTGGGAATTTCTGAAACTGCCCACTGAATCCACTTTGCCTTGGCCACAGTAGTAAATTGGAAGCAATAGAGCATCTCAGGAGGAATAGTGCTGCAGAGATTAGTGCCACTATCAAACCCTTACTAGATTCAGGGGAGATATTTCCCATAATCTCTTTCAATTTACCTCTCTGCACCTTCAAAAACAGATGGAATGTGACAAAGGACAGTAAACTAATGTAAACTTCACCAGGTAGTAGTCTCAATCACAGCTACCATGCTGTGTCCTTACTAGAGCAGATCCATGGCCTCTATCTTCTGGCATGTGGCTATTGATCTTGTGGCAAGTGCTTTCTTCTTTATCCCTGACAAGAGGGGGAAAAAGCAACTTGCATTCTCATGGAAGGCACAGAAATTCACATTCAATGTATTACCCCAGAGCTATTTTATCTTTCCTGTTTTTTTAGTAGGCATACAGTCATAGGGATAAGATCATCTTGCAATTCTCAGCTGTTCTACTTTATTGATGACATCAAACAAATTAGATCTGGCAAAAAGGAAATGGAAAAATACTCTGGATATCCTAATAAAACACTTCTGTGTCAGTAAGACAAAGATAACCCCAAGCAGGTCCAGAGACTTACCACATCAAAGGAGATTTTAGGATCTAGTGCCTGGTGGCTTGTTGGCATCTCCCCTCTAAAGCAAAAGGCAAGTAGTTCCAATTTGCCCCCTCCTCTTGTACTATTCCTACTAGTAAGAGAGAGATGCAGTGCTTGGTGGGCAGCTATGGCTTTGGAAACAAAACGTATAATACAATATTGGAAAGCATGGCATGCCCTTGATTTAAAACGCTAAACCAGTAGATTATTAACATGAGATTCTGGGGTCCTTGTCAGATTATTGAATACCAAGTAATGGGTTAATGCTCTAGTGTCAGCAAATTCTCCACAATCTAGCTTTATATTCTGTATTCTCCTGGAGAACACACTCATTTCCAGTCCTACATGTCTCCCCCCATCCCTGCCGGTACATTTAGCCAGATCCTGAACTTCCTTATGCAAATAGGCCATTTTCTTCCTGAGAAATGGTTGTGCTTCTTAGGGTGGCTGTGCTGAGAGATCTGACCTCGTTCTTGGTTTGAAGACAATGAGAGTTGACGGGGACAAATCCTGCTGAGAACAAGCATCATCTTGCAAGGCATCAGCCTTGGGTGAGGTTATTGCATGGTTTCCAGGGGACAGTAGGAACACTGAACTTATTCTTGAACAGTCACGATTATGTACAATATCATACCATTCATATATTTATAGATAACTACAAATAGAATTCTGATTAAATATTCCACATGAAAGGTTGGAGATTCAAGCCCATCTTTGGCTCCAGATGGTGCCGAGTTCTCTTTTTCTGGTGTATTACCTTTTGGTTTGTGAGGTGGTTTGGCACATTGTAAGCGTGACTATTTCCCATATCTATGTTATTGGAACCTATAGTTTTCTCACAGTTCTATATTTTTAGATAAATTAGAGCCCACAAAATTCTTCTTTGAAGGGAAATATGAAAACTGCTGCAACAAGTTTAAACAAAAGCTGAGTTTATTGCAACCAACAAAATCAGAGCCAAATGTCTAATTATGGGTGCTGACCAGCTATTAATCAGTGATGCTAGTTTTCAGAAAGAGCCTATTCTTGTCAGTAAGCTCAACAACCTTTACGATTTTTTATTACACCCAAATTTCTTACCCACTGGCTTTAACTCCAGAGATCTTACCCTTTCAATTGGGTGTGCCACGAAGCCTGCTGCTAAATTATCGCTTGATGTAGTTGGGCAGAAGCAATAATTCGTATCATTAGAAACTAGGATGAAAGGGCACATAGTTTAAAATAGGATCACTTGAGATTTCTTTTTTCTTTTCTTTCTTTCATTTTTATAATATTCTATAACCCAGAATTACAGTTAATAATTATATCTATGTGATTTCTCTTCATGTTTCCTGTATACCATCCTTCACATGAAGCCCTGTAATATATATTTGAGTTAATTTTTACAAGGCGATTTCTAAACTTTTTTAATGGAGGGGTTCAAATGAAGAAAATAGTAGGGAAACACAATCACAATATATATTGTGATCTTACTTTGATCATCTGACCTTCTTGCCACCAAATATTTCTGACTCCCTGCAAGGATTCTAATTCAATGGTCTATCATCACTCATTATTAAATGCATTATCTGCAAACCATACTGTCATAGGCACCGCAGCACTGCCCATTCCCTGTGGTGCCTTTAAAAAAAGTTCTGACTCCTACTATGGGGAGTTAAATAATTTATTCTATACAGTTTCTATTTCTTTTTCTTCAGCAACATTTTTTTTAGGGGAAAAAAATTCAATGATTAGCAGAAGAACCAGAAGTAGTACAAAAAAAGCCCAATCACTCTTAAGTAATAGATAGTCAATATTTTTGCAACTTTTCTACTTCATGTTGCTTCATTATTTCTAGTATTTATTCTTCTTCCTTGTGATCTAGCTGAAATTTTTGCCCCCAGCCCTCCTATATATGGATGATCCTCCTTCTATATAATATCCCACCTTATGAATCAAACTTGGACCCTCCTCCTCTTGCCTATAGTTTCTTCAGCTTTGTAATATGATGGTGATTAAGTGTTATTTTTTCCTATTAGAGTTTAACATTTTCCTCCCTACTTATGTACATGTTTTTAAAGCATTTGTATTAATTTAATCTTAATTCAAGTAGAAACCTTACTAAGAGAACAAGTGTCCATTCCCTACTACCAAATGATGGAAAGAATGAAGACAACATGACTTCATCAAAGATTGAAAGAGCCCTTACTATGGACTGGGCGCTGAATTAGGCATCTTCACACATACAGTAACTCATTAAATCCTACCATCACAATACAGGAGCAGGCATTGTTACACATATGTGGTACAGAGAGGATGGCACTTTGCCCAGGATCAGAGTAATAAATGAGTAAAATGAAGATTTGAGCCTGTCTTCCAATTAAATCCTATGCTTTTAAGTTAACAACTGGGCTTCCTAATACTCAAAGTGGTTCTAAGCAGATAATACATGTTAATTACGTTCTAAAGACTTTCACGGAGTCCCTATCAAAAGTTTCTCCTACCAATAGGAACCTCAGAATGCCATGGTTTCTTGTCTATAGGATTTAAAGCAATAGCAATTTTGTCACCACACTTTTAGTTACTTCGCTCCCACATTAGCATTATCAAAGTACCCTTATGAGCAAATCTGGCTCCATAAAAATGACATTGTAGTTACACTTGCTTGGTTGTTGAACAGCAGTTACAGTGTAATTAGTGCCACTTAATGGAAAGCGTTACTGAAGTGCATATCGTTATTAATCAAACTCCAATATAAAGCTGGCTACAGTAATAATGAGTGCAATTATAGGCTGATGAACTGTTAAACTTGAAAACTGACCCTAACCAAATTTTCATTCTTCAGAAAGTAATAAAACTCAAAGGGCTGAAAATCACTTTATTTCTCTGGGCTCTCTTGCCACAAAAACAACCCAGGAGATAATTTCTCATGCTCTGTGTTTTATAATTCCATGCACACTGAAGCTTGTAAAGTGGTGTGAGGATTGGAAAATGTGACCCTAAAGATAGGGTCAACTCTAATCTGAACCTGACAAGATTTGATCCAGCCCAGACTCATTACTACCAGACAATGTGGAATTTTATCCAACTACTTTGCAGAGTTTCACACACACCAAAATCAAACATAAAAAATGTGCACTGAGGCTGAATTAGCCAGCAGGCAAACTCAGGTTCATGATAAAGTACTTGTTCCTCTAAAAGTATTTGACAAAATCCCTACAGGATTATGTAAGATGAGAGTCTGGTCCCCAGTTGGGCTTCTCTAAATCTTGCAATGGCTATTTGACAAACCTTTAATGGCATCTGCATTTCTTAGTATTAGAAGCCATGTTTAGAGTTTATACAATACTTGACATGTTTAAAGCATGGTTTATTACCTTGCCTTATTTCAGCTCTACAAATCTTTCTACTTATACTGCTTTATAAACGAAAGAGCCTTGCTTTTCCCCAGTAATGATTAGAATGTCTTCTCACTCTTAAGACTTCCTAAACATGTTTTGCAAGTGCATGGGCTAGCTATCTCAGGTCATCTGATCATTGAAGAGGAAGTTTCTGCTCTGTCCCAGGGGCTTGCATTTTATATATATGCTGTCAGGATTGGAAATTTTATCAAGTTAATATATACTCATAAAGAGAATTGAAACAAATTTGCTAAATTAAGCAGCTTGGTCCAGCAATGTGTGCCCTGACAGATGTTAACTGAGTTTGAAACATATGAAAAATGCAGAAAAGGAAAGCAGAAAAAGAAAAGAGAATTAAAGCCTAAAAATAATTGCATAATCTTTTGAGGATAGTGAAGAAAACAATGCTAACATGGAAGCAGAATGGTAGAAAAGGAGGCTTGAAAGTTCTGTTATTGTTACTCCCACTGATAGCTGAATAATTAAACCAAACTCTTAAATATACACTCATACAATCTTCTGTGATTTGGCACTCACGGTCCAGTCCTTTTCTCCATATCAATGCAGGTGCATATTATTAGATTGATAAATCTTATGTTATGCTTTTCTTGCCTCATTATCACACATTATTATAAATGACTTTCAGCAACATTCCTGAATTGGGTGCATACCTGTGATCTTGAAGGTTTTGCAAGGGAAAGGAAGAATGGCTAGGGGAGAAAAGGGCAGAACTGCCAGGGGAGAGAATTCAGCTCAATTTTCCTGATTCAGTCTCCTTTTAACAACTCTCACTATGCCTCAGTGTAATCAATAATTCCAAATGCATTCACCAATAATTTTCTCTATCTAGTAGGCCCAAATGGGCACCATTTCCTCACTAGATCAAGAAATAGATGAAAAGTCTTCTAAAGACAAAAATGTTAGCTAAATTACCACTATCACTATGTAGTTATTTTTCTGTCATGTTTCAAAATGTTTTCCACTTTGTATATTGAGTCACTTTGACTCTTGACTCTAAAGTTATTCCTGGACAGAAACTTATTTTTTTAAGATACATTCATTTCATATATATGTGTGTATATATATATATATATATATATATATATATGATGCACTTAGACTTTAAAAACAAAAAGAGCTATTACATTTTTTTTTTCCTTCTGAAAATTTTATTGGGGGAAAACTACAAAACATTTACAGTACAATGTTTACAGACACAATTTGTAGTGAGTTGATTT